>CM067369.1:241339542-241444542 GCA_034401795.1 Chaetoderma sp. LZ-2023a | reverse complement strand
TACTGCTACTGCTTGCACTGCTGCTGCTACTACTACTACTGCTGCTGCTACTGTTGCTGATACTACTACTGCTGCTACGACTGCTGCTGCTACTACTGCTGCTACTGCTGTGGCTGCTAATGCTGCTGCAGCTGCTGCTACTGCAACTGCTACGGCTGTTGCTTCTACTACTACTACTGCTACTGCCACTACGGCCGCTACTACAGCTGCTGCTACTGCTACTGCTGCTACTGCTGCTGTTGCTGCTACTGCTGCTACTGCTGCTACTGCTGCTACTGCTGCTGCTACTGCTGATCCTAGTATTGCTGCTACTACTACTGCTGCTACTACTGCTGCTGCTACTACTGCTGCTACTGCTGTGGCTGCTAATGCTGCTGCAGCTGCTGCTACTGCAACTGCTACGGCTGTTGCTTCTACTACTACTACTACTGCTACTGCCACTACGGCCGCTACTACAGCTGCTGCGAATGCTACTGCTGCTTCTACTGCTACGGCTGATGATACTGCTGCTGCTACTGCTGCTGCTACTGCTGCTGCTACTGCTGCTACTGTTGCTACTGCTGCTGCTACTGCTGATCCTAGTATTGCTGCTGCTACTACTGCTGCTACTACTGCTGCTGCTACTACTGCTGCTACTGCTGTGGCTGCTAATGCTGCTGCAGCTGCTGCTACTGCAACTGCTACGGCTGTTGCTTCTACTACTACTACTACTGCTACTGCCACTACGGCCGCTACTACAGCTGCTGCGAATGCTACTGCTGCTTCTACTGCTACGGCTGATGATACTGCTGCTGCTACTGCTGCTGCTACTGCTGCTACTGCTGCTACTGCTGCTGCTACTGCTGATCCTAGTATTGCTGCTGCTACTACTACTACTGCTGCTACTGCTACTGCTGATGCTACTGTTGTTGCTGCTGCTGCTGCTACTGCTACTAGTGCTGCCACTGCTACTGCTTGCACTGCTGCTGCTACTACTACTGCTGCTGCTACTGTTGCTGATACCACTACTGCTGCTACTACTGCTGCTGCTACTACTGCTGCTACTGCTGTGGCTGCTAATTCTGCTGCAGCTGCTGCTACTGCAACTGCTACGGCTGTCGCTTCTACTACTACTACTACTGCTGCTACTGCCACTACGGCCGCTACTACAGCTGCTGCGAATGCTACTGCTGCTACTGCTGCTGTGGCTGCCGCTACTGCAACTGCTACGGCTGCTGATGCTACTACTACTACTACTACTACTGCTGCTGCTGCTGTTGCTGCTGCTATTGCTGCTGTTGCTGCTACTATTACTGCTGCTGCTGCTGCTACTGCTACTGCTGCTGCCACTTCTACTTCTGCTGCTACTGCTGCTACTGCTGCTACTGCCACTGCTACGGTACCGCTGCTGCTACTCCTTCTACTACTACTGCTACTGCCAGTACGGCTGCTACTACAGCTGCTGCTAATGCTACTGCTGCTACTGCTGCTGTGGCTGCCGCTACTGCAACTGCTATGGCTGCTGATGCTACTACTACTACTACTGCTGCTACTGCTGTTACTACTACGGCTGCTGATACTGTTACTACTACTGCTGCTTCTGCATCTACTACTGCTGCTACTACAACTGCTGCTGCTACTGCTGCTGCTACTTCTACTACTACTACTGATACTGCTACTGCTACAGCTGCTGCTACTGCTGCTGTTGCTGCTACTACTACTACTACTACCACTACTACTGCTGCTGCTACTACTACTGCTTGTGCTACTGCTGCTGCTGCTGCTGCTGCTGCTACTGCTGCTACGGTTGCTGCTACTGCTGATGCCACTACTGCTACTGCTGCTACGGTTGCTGCTACTACTACTGCTGCTACTGCTACTGCTGTTACGGTTGCTGCTACTACTACTGTGGTTGCTGTTGCTACTGCTGCTGCTATTGCTACTGCTACAGTTGGCTGTGATCTGAATAAAAGAAGCAGGAGCCACATAAGTTCAAATTCTGGAGATATATATATATATATATATATATATATATATATATATATATATATATATATATATATATATTCATTCAATTCAATCATGAATCCGCCCCCTCATTAAATCATAGCGCCCTATCTCATACTCACTATTGACACGTGGTAATCGGGTGGCAATTCATATAAAATTGTTTTTAAATCTGTTCGGTTAAGGTTTAACTTCTTTAGTTTGTTTAACCGGTTCATTCAACGGTCATCATAATTATGAATTCTGCATATTTTATGGATTGTGGAGTGCCCGTTGCACTCTGTAACAATGTGTATGTTCGCATCATGAAACGCAATGACGAATTTGTAGTAGACATATGTGAGTTTAGTGTTGTTAGCGTTTACTCCACCAAGCGCAGGTTGTATATGCATGGCAATACGTTTCGAAAGTTTGCAGCCATGGTTCCAGCATTCGAAGAAACTGTGCTTAGTTCTAGGTGTTCCGATAGAGTACAGCAGATTAATTACCTATATGAATTAGAGCCTCACTTAAAAGTTACTATCAGCACTAAACATATGTACGTCAAGCTATCTTGGTACTTTACTTCGCCAAGTCAAACTGAGATGAAACCATCGTTCAGAAGCGTAACATCCCTAGTGACTCGTGGAGAATTTTGAAAGAGCAGTGCATGAAATTATCGGTGCTATAATGAACTCTACACTCATGGGAGCATTTTTTAAATACTCAAACAATTTTACCAATCAATTGTAACGTGTATCGGTCAGGCAATGTAATACTGAAAAAAATATGCAGCTAATCGTCACAATATAGATAAAGCTCGCAATGGTTGAAGCTATGATCTCCAAAGATTCCAGAGATCAGCCGTTAAATATTAGATTAATGGCTTATTTGTGTCGTTCGGATAATGGGCAGAGACAAATAGGGTTATGTGGTAATGTACCCCCTACTCACCGGCGCTAGAGTCAGATTAAAGTTAATGGTTGACGAAGACGCTTGGTCTGAAATAGTCCGAACTCTAAACAGCTGCACAAACGTTATCTCAGTGTTAATATCTGATGGTATATATATTACTACTACGTTTGAAGAACTTAAACTAACTACAGTTTTAGTCGGTGATACTGTAGAGACTAAATATTACATATTCTCGAAACAGAGTATGGCTTAATTACTGGGATTAACGTCTAAGCAACCATACAACGCCAACGACTTTGCATTAGCTGATTCTAAAATAGACAGAGCTATTCAGAATCTTATTGATCACATATCCCCCAGAGGACCTCTGTGCATTATATTTAATTATTCAACAGGGGTCTACGGATGCAGAAGAAGAAGAAGAAGAAGAAGAAGAAGAAGAAGAAGAAATGCCATCAGGATTTGATCCACTGCCAGATATGTTTAGTTCTAATGATCTATCGGATTATGAAAACAGGTGTTTTACATTGCTAGAGTCACCCAACAATGTTGAAATTTACACCCAGCTGAACGCTACACCATCTATGCTTGATACGTTCCATCAAGAGATAAATGAATGTGAATATCTGAGTTTTGCATCTACAAACATTCCCAAATCTACCCGAGACAATGCTACCAATATTTCTGTGAACTTATTGCATTTAGCCGTCCATAGGCTAGGTGTAGCAAAGGCTACGCGTGTCAACACGACAGACCATCTCAGCGCGTACACCAGTGCATGGGTATTGATTATTTCTTAAGGCCTATCGACAATCTAGAACTACATTACTTAAACGCATTAGAACATGTGCCTAAAATCGATTTCATTCATGCATTGTCTACCGACCTAAATTTCTATTGGAATGTCCATGAACTATACAATGCCTGTAAGGTTGCTTGGCTAAACAATGTACTAAGCACAGTTTATACTCTGCGTGAATAATATCTTAAATTATGAGATATAATTATAACCTAGAACTATTGAATTCAGGCTTTTTTCTGGGATCAAATTTCACTTGTATTACAGCTATTAAAATTGATGCATGAGTAGTCTAAACCATGTTTCTCTATTCATTATCACCCCCATCTGCCACACCGCAATTGTTATGAATCCCGATCATACCCCCACTCAAACTCGCTTTTCATCCAGACATTTAATTTGGGATGGATCATTGTCCAGGTGTGCCAGGTGTTGGTGTAACTATGTCAAAATTATATATCAGGGAAAAGTGAAACGCGCCTTTGAAAGATATTTTTAACCTACATATGTTAAAAACAATCTAAAAAGCATATTGTTAAAACATCTGCAGACAAAGAAAACATGAAAAACTTCTTTCTATATGTGAAATCATAGCCAGTCTACCCACACGATGATATAGATTATATATACAGAACTCTCCACAATGTGTTGATAATAGGGGTGTACATAATGCTATATATATATATATATATATATATATATATATATATATATATATATATATATAAAACCCCATTTTCACAGTTATTTCAGGCCATGGAGCGAGGCCGAATGAGTCAAAATATTGCGATTTTTCATGTTTCTTGAAATATAACGCGATCCAATGAGTGCCTGGTAGGTTCTCAAGGTCTGTATTAATGGTGAGGCATGCTGGTCATCTGTTTAGGTATACAGTCTTGATGAGCGGATGTTGTTAACCTTTAGACTCTGCGAATCGTTTTCTTTTTTTCAATTTTGAGTGGATATACTGAAGGTGTGTGTCGTCTTCTTCTTCATTAATTTCGTCGGTATTATGAATCTTCGCCCACGTGTTGTGACGATAAGCGTCTATTTAAGGCTGTCAGTAATTTTACTTCTTAAAAATCCTGAGAATTTGAATACGGGTTCTGCGTCACAGTTGAGGCTATTAAATCTACTATATTTACCATTCGGATAGGCTACTTTATCTATGGTAATATTACTTTACACATCGCTTAAGGAATATAAACTATAGCTTGCCAAAAAACTCAGACACAACATGTGGCCTTAGCGCAAGATATTGCCAGAGTTGTTTGAATAGTTGAATCATTCGCTTTTTCAAACAAAAGCCACTCAACTATCCATAACACCTTATCAATTTGTGGAATATCTCTTTCAATAAATAATAATTAGATAAATAGACGGGACATTGCAAACGTGGATTTAGTGTTAGAATGATTTCTTACTAAGGTCCAGTGCGCCTCCTAGCAGTTAAAGCGAATTGATTGATATGCTAGTCTTTAGATTAAACCTGAAACCGGCATCCTCGCCAATCTAAATGTACACCCTGCTCTTGTTCCAATAGACGTATGTTTATTTAGATTTATAGTTTGCGAACATCACGCAGTCTTATTTCAAGCTTATTATCTTTGTTTAACAGCAGTGCAGTCTGCTTAAGTTGAGCTACGCATGACTACATCCCCCCCCAAAAAACCCCACCCTCTCCAATTGAAAATAGTAATACGAGTTCCTAGTCTAATATGCAATGAAATAGATAATTTTCTGTTTCAAGATAGCGATCCTTTTCGAGCAAGACGAATTCAACTATCTATACAGATTTAATCATTTTTAGAAGAGCTGTTTAAATCAATAGGTCTGCGACAACTGGTCGGGTGTTGAATTGCAAAAGTTGATCAATGGACTTGACGATGTCTTATCGAGTTCCCGCAAACGTCAGCGTATGCAAAAGTGAGTGTGATTGATAACCATTTAACATAGTCTATATTTAGATTCAAACCACTACCACGTCCTCGCCAACATAAATGTTCATTTTGTGCTCATGCCAAATGGGCAATCGATCTCTGTTTATTTAGATGTATACATTGAGAACACCAAACACTATTATTTCAACAATCTTATTAATGCTGATAAGTCTTGAATTCTGCTCTATCTGAGTCAGGCCTAAGCCCTGTCAACTTAGAAAAGCAATTACCATACCGAAACACATTCGCCGGTGCAATGTTACTTAATTTTAAACACGCTTAATATACATTGACAGGATCTATGAAACACGGCACAAGCATGTTTCATGGCGGGCTTTATGGAGACTGACCCGGATGATCTCAGCCTGACTGTAGCTCAAAGACAGTTTTCAGAGCACATATTTGTTCGAGTGAAAATCGTATTTCTGATAAATGTGATAGAATTAGTCTTAATAATACTACTACACCAATTTACACATATGAGTATGTGACGTCATGGATGATGAGGGTAATATCGCGTACTATTTACTTTAATGATAAAATACAAACATCACATATATTTACTTGTATCATGATCTTATCATCGCCCATGCGCAGTTATGTTACCATGACAACGTGTGCGTTATTTTAACAAGAGTGTAGCACTAAATAACACGTAATTATTTGTGTCATATTCGTTAGAAATGGACAGGCCTACTGACACAAATGAAAATCATCGTCGTTGTCGTCGACGGTGGCGGCGGTGGCGGCGTCGGTGTTGTCGTCGTCGTTGTCTTCGTCGTCGTCGTCGTCGTCATCATCATCATCATCATCATCATCGTCGTCATCAATCAATCTATTGTGTTACTGCAGTAGTCAGAATATAATGTAGGGAAGCATTCCATTGGTAAATAGAAGCAATGCAAAACGTTAAGAGCATTACAAGAATCGACATACAAAATCTCGAAATAATAGCATAGGTAATAAATTAAATTGCAAACTCGATGGCATTTCCAATTAAATGTATCACACTCGTTTCTGAAGTTTCGATTTTGAACTCGCTAAGGCTTGTTCTACATGAGATCTTTCTAAATTTGTGTGATGAAATTTTATGTATTAAGGCAAAATACACTGGTGTAGCATTGCTTTATTAATAATTTGCTGATGTGGACCAATACGTGTGAGTCATGAGATCATACTGCACAGTATCTTCTGTCTTTTAGATGGACACCGGGTGGAAGGTAGAGCGCTGATTGATGTACCTTCGCTGTCTGAGAACCATTCACCGATGACAAAACATCTATGGAATATAGTGGATAATCTGATTTGCACGGTCAACCACAGATATCGTATATACTGGCTAGATTGATCATGACTCTATCAAAAGCGGTATTTCAGAGTTCAGTAGCCTCTCCCCGGATAAAGTTATTATGTAGTCCAATAAGGTGTGAGAATGTAATAGCCAATACAATTTCATTACGGATGTAAAAATATGTAAATCTCTTCAAATTACCAAAAGATAATTTGGTAATTTTAAGGCAATATATGCAGCTGTTCATCTGCATCAGCCACTACGTGAATACATGGTCATGCGCAAATGTGATTTATTGACGCATGCCACCGGCAGTCCCGACAACTAGCCCCATAGTGCGGGTATGTGCATGATCAATCTAGCCAGTAGATACGATATCTATGGCGTCAACTAATAAGTTACCCTGATCTCAACTGAAGCCCCTCTGGAACACAATTTCTTCACACATCCTAATAACAGATTACTCATCAACAAATATTATTCAATTACCTATATTGTTATCATAGCATTATCCGGGAACCAATTTATTAGAACTTGGATCTGCTAAAGGCCACAGGCGAAGAAAATTAACTATATATATATATATATATATATATATATATATATATATATATATATATATATATATATATATATATATATATATATATATATATATATATATATATATATATATATATATATATATATATATATATATATTTATATATATATGTATAATGTCCTAGAACTGGATATTAGCTGGCTAACAGGTTTGATGCCCTCTTCCACTTGCTATTTCCTGGTTATCAATAACGTTCCATGACGCTATTTTTCTCATAATAAATTAGTTTCCTTGGGGCAGTGTCCATAGTGTTCGGTAAAATTTTGAATTATTGCCATTAACGTCAGTCTTGCGGTTCACCTCATTAAGCACTGGCGCTATTATCTGCTGGTGACAAGTATTAACTCAAGTCAAAGGGCGAATTCTATAGTCGACATAATAAAGGTATGATTTACTCAGAAATGTCAAGCCATTTGCCAATATATACCTTGCATTTGGGAACCAAAATCTGGTCGTCCAAAAAACAGGAAGCGCTTAGATGATATATCTTAAGGACACACCTCTGTGTTGCCACAGAGAGGTATACGATGCGAGTGTGGTCTGAGTTTGCCTGCAGTTAATATGTTAGACATTAGTGTATCTCATGTAAGACATTAATAGAGTCATCCCTTCAAGCGGAATTAATTGCTTCCAGTGGAACAATAGCATGGCATTGGGTAGAACCATTTTAGAATATGGAGGTATGTTTAAACAATTTCATACTGATGTCACCAGAGTGATCATCATCATCATCATCATCATCATCATCATCATCAGCAGCAGCAGCAGCAGCAGCCCTGGCACCATTATCATCATCATTTTAAGAGGCGTAAGCCATTGGCTTGTTATTGCCTCAGTGTTCTTGTTGTAATACGGCTTGCTCAGCCCTATTCAAATGTGCTTTCTTTGAAGTAGATATCTAGTTTGTTCTTGAATGATTTGACTGTTGTTGCTTTAATTAAGTCTCATTAACATAGGTTGGTGGGCATATTGTAAACAGGAATGTTGCTGAAATAGTTTGTTTAATGAGCTGTTAAGAACAGAAATGTCTTGCAGCAAGATGACGACAGTTATCATATAACAAGAAAACAAATTTTAAGAATCGGCAATATCAGCTGTAAATGAGTTACTGATTTGGAGACTATATTAGCAAAAGCTTCGTCATTGTACTGGTAGTCATATGTCAACATATATCTCTTGTCAAATCACATAATGATTAATGGCCTCTTCAAAAACTGACTATGGCCTGGTTACTCAAATCCAAATACTTTCTGCCTTTGCAAGAAACACGAGAATTATAAGGAAAATAAGTAATTTTGTGAATAACCGCCTTAGCACCTTTTTATGTATTGAATATTTAGAAACTGTTTCCTGGAAAGAGTTTGTGTCTAGCAACAACTCTCAGATAAAAAAGTTTTGTTAATAGACAGTATGTATTTGGAAATGTGATGTAAGACAGATTATGTAGAATTTGTTATGTAAAATGAGCTGTTGCACGTTTAGTGTCAGAGATCCATGACTATAATGTGGTAGTGACATAGATTGGCAAAATTGTCTTTCTTTAATACGCTTGAGTGTTAAACGACTAGGTGCACTCACTATCCAATTCCCTATAATCACCAGTGTTCAGTATCCTATTCCCCCAATGCGTTAGCGCTCTACACGGATTAGTGAATCATTGTATATGCATTGCTATAAGAATACAATACATGTGTGCATTTGCCATAGACTGGCGTATGGACTTTGCCATATCTGTTTCAGTTGTATGATTAACTGGACTAAGTACAAATAAGTTCGCTTTTGTGATTATCCCTGCCAAAGCTATACTAATAGGTCATTGCAGTGATACTTCATAAATTGCACTGATGTTGCACTGACATTTTACCAATACTATATTGCCCCGGCCCGCCCTTTCTCACAGTCATGCTCTGTTTCAGAATAGTGCTACTGCATGAACAACAATGATGCAATGCATTGATATGTCTATCCTAATGATATATATTTTGCATATGTACGTTCAAGTTGACTTTTCTATTATTACTGATATGGATTCATTAGCAATCCAAGCCCATGACAGCATCTATAACTGCATTGTGTTCTATATGGCATTGTATTATATATTCTCGGCTTATTGACTTTGGCATTTCAGGTTAGCCTTTGCGCATAGCTGAATTTAGTGCCTTCAGGGTAAGTATCATGCCTGGCTATGGATACGAACTACGTTTAACTCTTTTATAGTGCGAATAGCAAACCAATAACACTGTTAATGTAAATGCAACAACAATGCAGTTTGCGCATCATAACTATAATTCAACAAGAACTTGGTATTTATCAAGACACTTAGGGATTTTAGAATCATTCTTGGTTATATCTTCAACTTAATCCATATTATTTCAAAGTGATTACAGAGTTGTGATCCACCTGATGGTTATCTGTGAGGTTGATGCGACAACAGCTAATTTGAGTTAACCAGTGCATTACATATGCATACAGCATGTGCAGTCTATGTTTGGATGAAATGCATCCATTTATATTTCCCTCTACTTCACGAGGTTTGAACGAAACATTCCAGAATTTAGCACCACATTATGCACTATGTAAATATTTAAAATTACAATATGATGTAAACAACATATTATATTCTTCTTTAAGGCAATATATGCATGCAGCACGCACGGGCAATATTATGAGTTTTACAGCAAACGTCTCCATTTCGACGTAGATGAAACACCATAGCTTCAGTGATTTATTGCAAATATCTAGTGACCCTCGCTATCTCCTCTTGATTGTAGGCCGACGTTGATTTGTTCTTGCTAGCAGCTATATTTATAAAAGAGACATGAAGATTTCTCGTCTGCATCCTGTATGCCAATGTTTTGAGTGGCATACCTACGTTACCACCGACAGCCATGGCCTGATCTCCTTAGCACGAAAACAAAAATAGTATATACTTGTCACATAAATAAGAAAATGTATTAATTACTGTCGTTATATTTGGACAAACAGCTCACGTTGTGGTAGGAGTGTGTTGTAAACAACACCATCTCTCTCATCACGTATATATCCACAGGTGAGTAAACGCAAATGGAAATCCTGCTCTGCTTGTAGCCGCTCAAATTGACCATCATATTTCCATGTGTCCCGTGGTGAACTTTTGTTTAGTCCCGAGACATTTTGTGCAGAAGCCTTCTACCTTTTCTTTCTCTCGCATGCATCAGATCAAGGCAGCTACATATTAATACTAACTACCTTTTCTATAAATATCATATCTGGAAGACATTGTATATAGGTGTATACGCTTAGAGCTACAATAAGAAGATTCCCATTATAAAACACGCTAAGCATTTCAATGTGAGCACAAATGCATATCAGAATGGCTTTAGAATCAGCCCCCACATCCAACCTTGAACATGTTAATATGGGAGAGGATACTGCATCCGAGGCCCGCGACTGAAATTACGATAATCCAGTATACGCTTCTACGTCTATAATCGATGTGTATTGGTGTGTCAAGCTGTGCTGTATTGGTCTTGTACTTTGATAAGGAGTTCCGTTGTGTGCGATTGTCATTGACTCATTAAATTATTTAGTGAAATAGATAAATTCATTTCCGTACCAAAACCAAAACATTACGGATCATGAGGAGAGAGGGGGAGGGAGGGGGGGAGGGAGGGAGGGAGGGAGGGGGGGGGGGAGAGAGAGAGAGAGAGAGAGAGAGAGAGAGAGAGAGAGAGAGAGAGAGAGGGAGGGAGGGGAGAGAGAGAAAGCGAGAGAGAGAGAGAGAGAAAGAGAGATGGAGGGAGAGATTGAGAGAGAGGGCGAAAGAGAGAGAAAGCGAGAGTGAGAGAGTTAGAGAGAGAGAGAGAGAGAGAGAGAGAGAGAGAGAGAGAGAGAGAGAGAGAGAGAGAGAGAGAGAGAGAGGAGACAGAGGGAGAGAGAGGGAGAGAGAGTGAAAGCGAGAGAGAGAGCGAGGGAGAGAGAGAAGAAAGATAGAGATACAGTGGGAGACAGGGAGATCGGTTGAGAGAGAGAGAGAGAGAGAGAGAGAGAGAGAGAGAGAGAGAGAGAGAGAGAGAGAGAGAGAGAGAGGAAACAGAGAGTAAAGATAGAGATACAGTGTGAGACAGGGAGGGCGGTTGAGAGTGAGAGAGAGAGAGAGAGAGAGAGAGAGAGAGAGGAAAGATAGGGATATAGTGGGAGACAGGGAGAGCGGATGAGAGAGCGAGAGAGAGAGAGAGAGAGAGAGAGAGAGAGAGAGAGAGAGAGACAGGGGGGAAACAGAGAGGAAAGATATAGATACAGTGGGAGACAGGGAGGGCGGTTGAGAGAGAGAGAGAGAGAGAGAGAAAGAGAAAGAGAGAGAGAGAGAGAGAGAGAGGGGAGAGCGAGAGAGGGATAGGGAGGGATTGTGGATGGGGTGACGGGCGAAGGGAAAGAGGGTGCATGTGTGCTATTCAACTCGTCACAGGATGGACTACATCTATGTATGAAAGGTTGTCAAAATTAATTAATGTGAGGTTTAAAAGGTTCCACGTTTAGATACTGCTATTCTTCTCATGTCAGTAAATGCAGATAACGCTATTCAGCACAGAGTCAGCTGACAGATTAGTTCGACATAGTGATTGGAAGCGATCTGGGACGTCTTAAAGATAGCATCGGTTCTTTACAAACGTCTTTAGTTAACAGGATCTGTTTAACGGCAAGGTGCACATGACGGTGTATTTAATGACGTATACCATTTCGAAGCACTATCTGAAGCTTTCGTATTTTCATATTTATAGTCCTACGAGAGTATGAGAGTTCAGTGAGTTCATCTGGTGATTTCTGTGTGACTCATTCAGCTCGATGTTGAAGACACTGCGGTATCTAATGAGCACATCAATAATATGATCTGTATCCATGTGTGCTAACATGATGATTAATAAGCAATTTGGCATGATGCAGTAGATGCAGTCGAACCTGAATACATATATCTAATCATGTTCCGCATGCATTGCTCTAATTAGCCTGATGTTTCTTAAAAGGTAAATTCATCAAAGACACAGCATATGTACACCTTAGTGACACACATTTCAATTTTAGCGAGCAACACCATTTTAGTGTAACGTCAACTAGATTGTGCCACATTTAATTATGAAGTCAGATAGCTGAGTGACAGTTCGGCTCGATCCATTAACTGTACCGTTTCGTCTTTCCACCATCAAATCGCGGATACGTAACATCTTGAGAGTGGCATGTCTGATTGTTACGTCATTTGGGTCATGAAAGCATGTGTGATTAATTGATTTCATCCATGTATGCTATCACGGAACTACATCTAACATTATCTAGGTCACGTTATGAAACCATATCTGTAGACATCAACAACTCCCGGCAACACATTTATAATAATAATATGCATCAACTTCGATTTCCTGATGAATGCCTGAAGGGTGAAGAATTTCCGTTTGCTAGACATCATTGTGTATCGAGGAGCTACTGAAACACTGAACACATTCTAGATGACAGAGATTCCCCAGGTTTTTCATGCATATATTCTCGTGTTGGATTATATCCCAACCAGGGTGTGGGATGGGGGGGGGGATGGTGGAATTAGACAATTGCAAGTTAGAAAGAACAGGCTCCGTGTGAAACAACTTTCCCTCGCGAATATCTTAGACCAATTATTTCACCATCTGCACCATGATAAGAAGACAAAGACGCGTGGATGGACGGATGGACAGACATAAGGAAGGGTAAAGAATGGACGGATGGACGGGCAGACAAATTGATGGATGGATGGACAGGCAGACGGATGGATGGATGAACGGACGGATGAAAAGACGGGTCAACAGACGGTAGAAGGGCGGAAGGACAGGCGGATGGATGGATAGATGGATTGATGAATGGGCCGATGGATGGATGGACGGAATATTTTACGAGATATGAGTACTAGATTTAAAAGACCAAATAATATGTGTCTATCTCCAACCTCTTACATAATCAACAAGGGCCATCAGCGGTTGCAGACCCTAGCCCTCCCGTGTTTGTAACATTGGAAAAAGGCTTCGGATTTTGCAGCTTTTTTCGGATTTTCCAAATCCTTTGGATTTTCCAAATCCTTTGGATTTTCCAAATCCTTTGGATTTTCCAAATCCTTTGGATTTTCCAAATATCGTTGGATCACGGCCTACATCGTGGAATCTTAATGCATGGTCACAACATTTCTTGTGCTAAAGGTTAAGCAACATCGGACAAATTGTTTCCGAGATATCAATCGATCCAATCCGGATTGGCTTCTTTTATCCGCCGCATCACTTCCTTAATCTAGAAAAGTTCCTTCCAAGTATTAAGATTTGCGCCAAATCAGATCGATAATTTTTGCATACAGTTGCGGACTGGCACAGGCACACGTACACGCACGCACGCACTCACGCCAGCGCGCACACAGACATATGCGGGTGTACGCGCATGCACATACTCATGCGCGTAAGCGCGCACGCACACACGCACACAGAGCCTATCACAATACCGAATTTCCCTTATTAAGCGAGGATAATAATTAACAGTTCCTTGTGTTAAGCTTGAACAGAATAATAGAACATTTATTGCCGCACAAGAGTCTACCCAATGCCTACAAACAGGTCATTCACCCAGTTATCTTCTCACTCCTTGCCCGTTCCAGAGGTCCAGTCAATCCCAAAGTAATTGTCATTGTGCTAATCATATTATCGGAGGCATTGCAATAATCATTACTGAAGCCAGTGGCATGTTCCTTATCATAATTATAACGACGTATCTTCTGCATGGACAATTATTGTACAAACTGTCTGACTGTATGAACATTCCGTTATTATTTCTTTGTGGGCAGTCATAGGGGCTATAGTATGATGGTAATATAACAGATTTGCATCACAACCCCAACACAAAAGCAAACTAGGTAATTCTAATACGTCTTCATATTATGCCTTTAAATATATCTTCATTTAAATGTGCATGTAGTTTATCTCACTATATACACCACATACACTTTAAATAAAACTGATATCTCCGAGGGTAAGTAGCTTATTACACTGAATGTTTGGTAATATGCTTGAATACAACGTAGAGAACTGGACATAGAGTAGCTTTATTAAAACTGGTATCGGATTGTTAATAAATATGCCATCTTCATAGTTCGTAGGATTTGGCACTCGCAATATATTATGCGATGTTTATACATTACTTTATAGGTATCTATGTCTTCTTGACAGAGACAAATTAGCTAGCCGTGTTTGTATGGGTAGACAATAAAACACGATTCAAAGCTAGTACCTTTTAAGGCTGAATTAGTTTAGTTGACAAACCTCCACAAATAAATGTTGTTCATTAGGCCTGATGAAGCACACTTCTGTATTAAAGACTGTCAAAATAAACTAAATAAGTATTAAAAGCAACACAATTTGAATGCTGTTTTTATATAAGTTAGTATGTATATATATATATATATATATATATATATATATATATATATATATATATATATATATATATATATATATACATATATATATATAAATATATATATATATATATATATATATATATATATATATATATATATATATATATATATATATATATATATATATATATATATATATATATATATATATATATATGTATATATATATATATATATATATATATATATATATATATATATATATATATATATATATATATATATATATATATATATATATATATATATATATATATATATCCAGAGCCCGAATCCATTTCCAGCTAAGCTACGCCCCCCCCCCCGCCCCCACCGACATTCTACTCATGCTGGAATTAATTTCAAACGTTGAATCATGAATACTCAGAATTAAATTTCAAGGCAACTATGGAGTAAGCTTGTGAATACTTCAGCCACAGCGCATACTCAAATTAGTTTCAAAATATGCAAGAGCATTGATATTAAATTGCGAATTCAATGAAGATAAACAATTCAGACTGTTCCAGTCGAAGATTTGGCTCTTTCGTGTCGGACTTACGTTATTTTATTGCAATGCCAGCCAACAGTTGATTCTTTCGATCATGACGTCAGATACGTGAATGATCTGATCCCTCCATTGATTTCGGAAACAATGAGAAAGACAGTAAGTGAATTTCTCAAACTCTAGCTCCATAATCATATGAAATGCCAGAACAAATTTTGTTTTTCATTTAATAGTTACACATACTGGACACAAACACTAAGCTCACACCCACGCATTCACGCACATATGGAGGCCAGTGTAGTTTTCAAATATTGCTGGGAGGCAAAAGAAGGGTCAATTACTTAGATGCATCAGATATAAGCCTTGATGATTTTGATGCTATTCTGACAGTTGCCCATTACATCTAGCAGCTGTCGGCGAACAGCTTTCCATATTGATGCATCTATCCAAACTTGCTCACCTGATAATTCGAGGGAATTAGAGTGGCAATATATTCAATGGAGTGGTTGAATGGAATTCAATTTCGAAACAGGATCCCGTCAGTAATTTATTTTCACAGAGATGACACATGAAAGCCTGTTAACCAGGCCTACAGTTAATCAATAATATATAATAAACGTATCATAAATATAACAAGTCATTATTTAACTATACCACTAGTTTAACACTGTCATACTGGAGACATGAGACAGTCGGCATATTAAAGACTAGAAGGAAGAAATGTGGAATAGATTGAACATAATTTGATTGAAAATTGATGCTGCCTTATACAATACATCAACAAATATTTAGATCATTGCAGCTGTATCATCACCGAGTGTTTTAGCGAGCAAACCACAATAAGTGCGTGTGTGTGTGTGGGAATCGATTTTAAAATTCGAAGCCTGAATCACCAGGATCTAGATCTCCAGGAAGCTATACTTGTAAGCTGGTCAATATTAAAAAAGTAATTAGAATGGTGCCGACAGATACTCGAGCAACAGATCGAATAATTTATTTATATCCAAACAGGTAATGCCAAGAATATCTACCATGGTCATCACAATGTGGAAACGGCTTCGATACCAGGATGCGAGATTACATCAAGTATAAACCTAAATGATAGTTGAAAATTGAACTCTCATGCAAGATCGGGAAATTGCGGATTCAATATAATTTATTCTGAAATGACAAAGGCGATGTTTTAATTGAGCTAGATTTAACACCTACTGCATCAATTGATAACAATTTACCTGAAAGTTGAATAATTACAAGCACATGCCCTTCTTAATCCTCTTACGTCGCATTTATGAATGAAGGTTTAAATGAACAATATAACCAAATATGTACACATAAGCGCATTGTATTCTGCTATCAACATTATCAGTATAACACATCTGAAATCCGATTGACATGTTTCCGTCTGAGCTCTCTCTCTCTTTGGTCCTCTAAATATATTAATGTAACAAGGGCCAATCTCGGCAACCTTGACGTGGTACAATTGTCCGTCTTGACTATTATTGAATGGTAATGAGTTAGATAGTACGTCATCCGAATGTTTTTTAACAAGTGTTATCAGCGCACTCCATACATTTGCATGTGTAAATAGGTTGCACATCCCAGTATTCCATCATGTGAAGAAATGAAACCAAATGTATACAGACAGCTTATTAACACTGCTGCTTGCCGGTATGTAGGAATCCAACGATTTAAATGCCCATATATGCAGTGCAGGCGTGGACCGATGCGGCCAGGATAGTACTGGTGCATGGCGTGTGTTGGTAATCAATGAGGTACAGTACTATATATTGTGTGGTGGTGCTATATGCGGCAGAGGGTAAATGTATAACAATGCAGACATTTGGAGACGAGTTCAGAAACTCAAAGTTGACGGAACTGTGCATATCCCTAATGTACACATCCATACTGTATACCGACACTACCAGGGATGGGGAGAAAATGTGTTGGAGGTGGGTGTGAGTAGAAAGAGAGGTGAATAAAGGCAGTCGTGTATGGACTGACACGATTCTGTTTCTGTCATTTGGCAGTAGCAACTCATTATCGGTTTAGTCCAAATTTTTAGCAGAATATCTTTTTCAATGTTCAAGAGAACATGTATCTAAATTGGGCATGATTTTTATATTTGCTGTTTTGTGTTCAGCCACTCAAAGTAAATGGCCCCAGGTCACCCTATGCTGCCATATTTAAAATGAATTTATAGATACATTCCTCAGCAGCTGACAGATTTACTTAAACGTACCTGCAGACCAGTAACTAATTTAGAATTCTCATTCACTATCAAAATAGAACTACCAGCACCTAGACAGGTACTGTATAAACAATTCACACAAGACGTAGACATTGCAAGACAACATTTGAAAGTTAACGTTTAGAAATCCAGCACATCGAACATATATGCACCCGTGATGCATCAAGTGGGTAAATGGGCAATGTTTATGAAACTTTAAGACTATTGTTGGATATTTAGCAGAATATCTTTTTCAATGTTCAAGAGAACGTGCATCTAAATTTGACATGATTTTTATGTTTGCTATTTCGTGTTCAACCAACTCAAAGTAAATGTCCCCAGGTCACGTGGGTAAATGGTCAATATCTATGATCAAGTGAGTAAATGGTAAATATCCATGAAACTTTAAGAATAGTGTTGAATACTTATATGTTCTATCCTCCAAAATTTGATCTGAGTGATTGGCGCATATGTAACATGACTAGTGTTAATCAAAGCAGGGTGCACACTTGTTGCAACAACTCTTTCTGTGAAATTCTGATGCCTACATACTCAACCTTTTTCAGCTTGCACCAAATAAATTGCTTGATATATTGTTGTGGAAGCCTTATTTCTGAAACCCTTATTTGGGACATGCTAACTGTTTCTGGAACATAGTTTTTTGTCTTAGGTATTTTGTAACAATGTATTTTACTGCGATAGGTAAACATGGGCTATCTATTAAATAATACTTATTTCCACTATATTAGGAAGAGTAAAATGATGTGCATGTATAATATATGTAAATCATTATTCTCTTCCTAAAATAGTGGTTTTAAAATTAGGCCTACACTGAAAACGGGAGATATTGCATCTCTTTCAGGATGTGGGAAATGTTAGCAAAGTGTCGAGAGACTTCCGGTAGACTCGGGAGAAAGCTGGACCATGAGATATTATTTTGATCACATCATTGTTATTTTCAATTAACTAATTATAGTGAAATTATTTTGTATGCATATAAGTTACTAAAGATTCGAACATATGCAAGTAAACGACTCACCCACACGCATTCATATTAGGGAAATAGTGAGGAATTCCTTTATTACTGCAACACTACAATCAAATTATTTGTGATAGGTGCAAGTCATCGTTATAATAACTTATTTGTAAACTAAAAATGCCCATCTTTTTATTTCATATAACATACTAGTCTAAGTCCCTAATACAAGGTCATTGTGATCTAGGCCTAGTGATATCTAGACGAATAGAACATCCGACGTGTACAGACATGAGAAACTATTATGTATTATAACTGAGTCAAATAGCCAAATAAACTGAAGTATTCATGTCCGATAGTAAGACACTTATTGGTGCTCAGTCCCTTAATGTCTGAATTCTAAAGCTTTCGTCAAAGACTCTTCTGTCTCTACTAAATTACTTTGATTTTAGAGGTTATGCTCATAGAGTCTAATTTCTTAGGCTACCCTCGGTGACTCTATATTTTTAGTCTCTACTCAGAGATTCTACTTTGTGAGGATCTATTCAGTTACTCTGCTTTTGAGGCCTTGCTTAGAGACTATGCTTTTGGATAATGCTCTTGAATCTCAAAAAGTTATTCCCCATTTTACAAAATCAACCTAATTCAAGCAATCCATGCAAAACATGTGTAATCATGTTCAAGAGAATTAACTATATCATCCCAATTTGTATATTAAGCAACACTTTCTAACACTGGAGATACACATACCTATTATTGACCACTTAAGCACGGTTGTGCTGGCTAGATATAGCAGTGTCTTCAAAATCGAGATGAATGCGGCACACAGTAATCGCAAAATGTACTCGTTGAACTGTCATGCATAAACGGAGAAAATATGAATCTGGAGAGAGGCTATATTATCAGTAAGACATCCCAGATGGCTACAAATCACTACGTCGAATCAAGCTGTCAGCTGACTCTTTGCTGAATAACGGTATGTGCAATTACTGACAGGAAAGTAATAAGAGTATCTGACGGTGTTAAGGCAAACATTATTCATTTTGAGCAGCTTTTATACATAACTATATTGCATCAGGTGATCAGTTGAATAGTCCGCATCCAGCTTTCTCCTGCTGCCGGGCACGCCCTTCCCACTACATCCCTATTCCTCTCTCACTCTCCCTTCCTTCCTCTCTCACCCTCTCCCTCTCTCCTGGTCCCGCTCTCCCTATTATCCCCCACCCATCTCTCTTGCTCTCTTCACACTTGAAATAATTGTAATAGTTTGGCATGGAAATGAATTTCTCTGGTTCAATGCTTAATTCAGAGAGGCAATAATAATCACACACAGCATAGGTCCTAGTAACCTTATCAAAGCCGGTGAGGTCAAGACAATAAAGCTTTACACACGGATAAACATCCATTGCCTCATAGATGTATAAACGTATACTTAATTGTTGCGAGATCAGGTGTGTGCCGTAGACAGCATATTCTCTCCCAGGTTAACATGTTCCTGGTCGAATGTGGAAGCTAATCCTATTCAAGATGTTGATTTGCACATTTTATAATGAGTACCGTGTTAGTTCACTTGTAGGTGCTAAAGCCTACTCATAATGTCTTCCAGCCATAATGTTTATAGAATATGCAATGAGTTTTCATATGTAGCTGCATTGATCTAATGTAAGCACGGAATGGGGAGAATGAGTGCAGTCCTCTATATAAAGCAATTCAAGACCACCCAACAGGTCACCACGCAGCCCGTACATGTATGATGGCCAATTTGAGTGGCTGCTGTTCACACATCTACGGATATGTATACATGACAAGAGCCTCGTTGTTGCTCACAACACACTCTTACCATAACGTGAGCTATTTCGCCAAAGCTAACGATCTTAATTAACAAATTGTCCCGTGTACGTGACTATAATTTAATATATATGTTTTCACGCTAAACGGTAATCATGGCATGACTGGCAATGGTAGCATCAGTGTATCACTCAACTGATCGGATTACAGGAAGCTGAGGGGAAATATCCATATCTCTCTCAGAAAAATAATTTGCTAGCAAGAACAAATACACGTCCGTCTACAATCGAGAGAAGATAGTTATAGCCATTAGATAATTGTAATGTAACTCTGAATCTCTGGTGTTTCATATATTTCTACATAAGGATGACCACTTATTGCGTTTGATGTAAAACTCCGAATATTCCATATGCATGTGTATGCATACATCGGCATTAAAGGCGTATATAACACCTTGTCGTTTGCTAATCGTACACCAAAATATATAAACATAATACTTACCCTAAGTTATGCTCAAAGGCTAACATGAAATATCAAACTCAATAAGCTGAACATACCTAACACGAATACAGCATGGAACATAAGTGCAGCTATAGTCCAATGTATGCACTATGATTACAATAGGTAAAGTAAGGGCAAGAGCTAATATAAAATGGCAAAGCCGACAAAGTAAAGAAAAACAACGAGAGGCTTTTATACAATTTTATATGTTGCCATAGGCCAGGATTGCTAAGAAGTCAACCTCTGTATGTCAAGACCCACTTAGCACAAACATTAAGTTGAATGTATTAATTTCAAACCATACACCAGCAGGATAGACATAGCGATGCCATGCATCATTGTTGTTCATACAATAGCAATGGTCTAAAACAGAATATACCAGTCAGAAAGATGTGAGCACAAGGTAGTATTGCGAATATGGCAGGACAATATATGATGTATCATTTAAATGACCTGCTAGTATATGTGTAGCAGGGCTAATCGCAAAACCTAACCTGAGTGCACTTACGTTACTTAATCATACAACTGAACTAGAATTGGTAACGTCTATAGTCTATATCAAAATTCATACATGTATCGCATTCTTATAGTAATGCAGTTGGTAGAATAAAAAATATATACTGACTCACTCATCCGTGCCGATCCCTAATGCCTTGTGAGAATAGGATATTGAGCACTTTTACACAATGGAAAAATGATAGTGAGCATGATTATTTGTAGTGCACCTAGTCGTCTTACCACTTAAGCAGGTTACAGAAACCCTATTTTGTCAACATCTGTCCATATCCCATTATATCTACGGACTTAGAATGAATATGTAATTAGATGATATTACATAGCATCTTCTATGTAATCGATTCAGCATCATATTACCAAATACATGCTGTCTGTTTATAAAATAATTTGACTGAAAATTGTCGCTAGACAAAAAACATTTTCAGCGAAACCTATTCTAAATATTCAACATATAATGCATTAATTTTCTTTTGAAATCACTGTCTCGAATTGCAGAGAGAAAGTACCTAAGACTGTTATCTGCAAAATACCTTAATTTCCATATAATTCTTATTTTTGTTGCAAACACTGGAACCATTGGCTTTCGATTTACCAAGCTATAGTTAGCATTCGAAGAAGCCATGAATCATTCAGCGATTTGACAAGATGCAACCCTTGGAATATGCCTGTCATGTGTCTGTTGACAATAAAGAGGTTTTCGTTAATATATTCCCCAAACCGAATAACTCATATATAGTTGATATTTCAGATTCTTAAATTCACCTTCTTGTTATATGCTATCTATCTTCATCTTGCAGTAAGCTGTTACTATTCTTGACAGCTCATTGACTACAAGCGATTTCAGCAACATTTCCTGTTTCCAATATGTCCATCAAACTTTCCTCTGGGCATTCCATATTCTAAGACCGTTCTACCCAATGTCATATTATGCTGCCAATAGAGATAATTAAGTCAGCTTGAATGGATCACTCTATTCATGTCTTGCACACGAGATACGTTGACATCCGAGCATCAGCCTGCAGCAGTGCGAACTGGTCGGGTTTTTTTATCATTCCAGTATCCATAAATTTGAATAGTAATTATTTAAATTTATTAGCTGTGGCAACACATATGTATTTTAAGATACATTATCTATGCTGCCTGTCTTTCTGGAGACCGGATTTTGGTTCCCAAATGCAAGGTATATAGGCGAATGGCTTAACATTTCTGAGTAAATCATATCCTTATTATGCCGAATTGGCTATTTGAATTAAGTCAATACTTGTCACCGGCAGATAAATGCCTCAATGCTTAATGAGGCGAAGCTCCAAGCTAGCGTTAATGGCATTAATTAGCCATTTTACCAAACAGTACAGACACTGGTCCATGGAAACATATTTATTATGAGGAAAATAGTTTAGAGGAACGTTATTGGTGACCTGGGAATAGGAAGTGGAAGAATGCATCAGGACTATTAGCCAGCTAAAATTCGGTGCGAGGGAAGTGCTTCAGTATGCCGGTGTACATATTCTGCTGACATTTATTTAGAATTAATGTACTATTCCCAGACAACATGGAGGAAAGTGTGACCAGCATAGCAAATTGCTGTGATTCACTCTCTCGAGTCCTTCATTAGAAATGCTGCAGATACTTTATAACATCACACGCATATTCAGACTCTAAACATCGCTTCATTTGGTGGGAATATGAGCCAAAGAAAGCATTTCCAACTCAGTGATCTTGCTTGGCCTGTTACTAAATTAAGTTTCTGAACTGATATATAAATAGGAGTTTATATCCGTCTATGTGCTTTATAAGGTCCAAGATATAATATATTAGTCGCTGGATAGTAGTATGATAACAATATAAATAATTGAGGAATCATCACCCATAAGAAAGTGTGGAGAAAATTGTGTTCAATAGTGGCTCCAGTCGGGATTAGGGTGACGTGTGAGTTGTCTATTAAAAATCAGATTATACACTATATTCCATAGATTCTCTTCATGCATGACTGCTCCTTACACAGGGTGTGCATATTATCCCGTGTTCTTCCTTCTGTCCGTCTTCTTGGATCCTGGATCGAATGTTTCATGACTTACTCTGATTTACCGGCAGTGGCAAATTATTGACAAAACAATGTGACAAGAGTTCATTTTAACTTACATTGCAGGAGATTGTTGTATTTTCTGTTACTAATAGGCCCGTTAAAGCAGGATAGGTACGAACAGGCCTTGATTATTTAGACGAGTGGATCATATGTTCTACGCTTGGTTACCGAGCCAGTCATTATATTTGTAAATTTTCAAAAAGTGTATTCTCTTTGCCTGCATATGTGCACTCCCCGAGATCACTACATATGCGTTTGGCCACCATCATCATTAAATGATTAAGTTGATCCATAGGGTGTTAATATCTTATTATTATACCATTTAGCAGAAATAACATTTTCGCTCCAACAAAGATATGCTATGTAAACTGTCTTTAGACTATAGTTACTCCGAGATAATCTGGGTCAGTCTCCATGGAGCCCATCATGGAACACTCTTGAAACGTATTTCATCGATCATGACAGTATAATTGTGTTTAATTGGGAGATTATATATCAGTATGATAATTACGTTTCTGAGATGACCGGGCCCATGCCTGTCTCAATTGGAGTAGAATCCAATAAGGTTCAGTAATGAGAATATGGTTGTAATAATACGGATTGGCATCCCCAATTTATCAATCTAAATAAAGTGAGATCGATTGTTAGATTGGAATGAGTACAACATAAACGTTTAGATTGACGAGGACAGGGTGTAAGGTTTAATCTAAAGACTAACATACCAATCAATTAACTTTTCATTGAGTTGACGTGCATGTAATTTATGTCCAGTTCATGCATCAAGGAATTATTTATTGAATGAGATATTCCTCAAACTGATATGGTTTTATTGATAGTTGAGTTGATTTTGTTTCAACAAGCTAATTATTCAAATATTTACAATACTCCAGCAGTAGCTTGCTCTAAAACCTCATGTTCCTGACTGTCACCATATATGAAAGTGAGCTCTAGTGCAAGGCGAGGTTTACAACCAATAAAAGAACTGTGAAATTAATTAACTACATGTCACATTTCGTCTCTACTCACTCAAGAGACAAATATACACACAATTTTGTCAAGAATTTCACAAATTGGCCGTCCGGTAGATGCATATTTATTTAAGCATAGATGGCATTAACACCAATATATATATATATATATATATATATATATATATATATATATATATATATATATATATATATATATATATATATATGCATATATATATATATATATATATATATATATATATATATATATATATATATATATATATATATATATATATATATATATATTTATATATAAATATATATATATATATATATATATATATATATATATATATATATATATATATTTATATATATATATATATATATATATATATATATATATAATATATATTTATATATATATATTCAAGGCATTAAACAGAATAGAGCATACATCATTCAGTTTTAGCCTGTTCCTCGTCTTGGAAAGAGTTTGCGTTTTTTATGAGATTCAGAAATAGCACATGCAAAACCGCGAACTAGGTCTACATTTAATCAATAATGCCTTTTAAAGATATCATTTAAAGATATCTTTTCTATCTCAAAATCGTTATCCATCTATCCCACTATGTTAACATGGGCATACAAGAAAGTAAGTCAGAATGAATAAGTGCCAGACAAATGGTTAGGCCGACTTGTAGAGAATTACAATATATTTAGCTTGAGCATAAACTTGTATACATAGTGGTATCTTTGTAAAATGTTAAAATAATATTTAGCTTAAGGGGAGAATTATTATCTACGTGATGGTATATTTGTTTTGGAGTCCCTGTCTGAATTTTCAGTAAGATATTGTCATATTATAGCACTCATTGCTCAAGAGGCATACGATCTCTTATCTTATTGAAATCAAAGCATATGATCTTGGACTAAGAATATAGCTTAACGAAGAATGATGCTAAAGTTTATAACCATCAGAATATAGGCCAGTGTGAGTTTGCCATAGTACAGTCCTGATTTGGAAACTGTCTTAATGCTGCATATCCTTGAACTAACTTAATGGTCTGTAAAATATAGCAAACGTAAGTCCTATCCCGAACCACACACAATGCTTTCCCAGAATGTAATCTTACCATGAAATAAAACAACTATACACTCGGCATAATACATTATCATCTGGAACATAGGTCAATGCCTAATATATGCAATATGATTACAATATGGTCAGCTAACCCCAACACGTAATTTGAAATGAAAAATTCATTAAAGTTGAATAAAGGCGAAAGATGCACACGAATGGCATATAAGCAGTAATAACTGTGATTATCGAGTTTGCTTGTCAAGTGCAGTCCAGTTTAGCTCAATTAGAGCTTCTCGGATATACAAACCTTTAAGCACTAAAGTCATCTAGACACAAAAAAAAATTTAATGGACAATAAATTTAAATATATATATATATATATATATATATATATATATATATATATATATATATATATATATACATATATATTTCTGCGGGAATAGATGAATTGCGTTACATTGTTTTAGATACAATAGCAGTTCCCAAACAACAAATCGTAGTCAAGGCAGTGTACCTTGTAGTACTTTCAGTATAAACATAGTGCAATATATGAATCATCGTTACAATGGGCCTATGATAGCACTAAGCATCAAACCTAATATGCGTGCACTTAGTCCAGATAATCATGAGGGTAAATGAGCAATGACAATGTTCATGAGTTTACAAAGTATGGCAACATGTATAAATGCATTGCATTATTGATGGTGATGCAGTTCGTTGAAGTAAAGATATATACTGATTCACATTCTCTCAGTACATTAATGTGTAATGGGAATAGAATAACGAAGACGAATGCATGGTTGGAAGATGATAGTGAGAATTACTATGTGTATTTCGCATGGAGGTCTTACCAGTTTGCCAACATCTGTCCATACCCTCTATAGCCACGGATCTGTGCTGAATATGCAATATCCCATATAACATAACATGTTCTAAATAATCATTTCTACATCGCAGAGTTAAACCCATACTCTGGGTATGTAAAACAATTTGAATGAAGGTTGTTTCATGACACGAACTGCGGCCAGCTTCTAAATATTCAACACATACCGCATTTATCTCCTTTTGAATATGGTGTTTCAGAATGTAGAGAGAAATATACTAAGGAGATTGCATGCAAAAGACATGTTTCCGATAATAATTATGTGTTGCAAAGCAAGTATTTAAGTATGCACCATTGGCATTCGATTTACTAGGCTATCATAATCTTTTAGTTAAACCACGAAGTACTCTATATTTCGCTAAAATGCCGCCCTTGGTATATGTTGGCCATGGGCCTGTTGAGATTAGTAATACCTTCCCTAATATAATCTCAAAACCAATTAAATACAGGGATAACGGATATTTCATATTACTAAAGTAGGTTAATTGTTATATGTCAATTGGCTTCATTTTGGAAACACAATCACTGTAATGCGTTCTTGTAATTGGCAGCTCGTTGACTGCAACCTATATCGTAAACAGTGAAATAACTCAGAAGATCGCCTAATTGCCATATTCTCACACCTAACACTCAACTGTATGCATACCATATTAACACTAATTGGTCACCAGATTGATACAGTGATGACAGTTATGCATGTTTAAGAAATACAAACAGAAATAGGCAAATGTTATATATACTGCCACTCTGATACACTGCATCTTAGTGACAGAACACAGTGGACCAGAAACATGTGAATCCAGACAGTGTCCTCATATTAGCATGACTTTTTAGCTGGTCAACTTTACAGTCATCCTATATATCTCTTTATATGCTTCTATTTTGTGTAGTCCTGTTTAACACTCATTGGAAATTAAGAACATCCATATGAAACTCATGTCTCCTGGTGTAACTAGTTTATTGCAGTGGGACTTGTAGTGTGCGCGGATGTGCGTAAGTAACTGAACCTGAAGGTATGTTTATTACATTGATAATGGATTGTTAATAAACTATGTTGCAACCGTTATATTTATTATAATTTGCTGGTTGAGAAAAAGTATGTCAACATACTTAACATTTGCAGTTAGTCATGGTCGAAACAGTGCATGATAAAGTAATTTGGTGCACAATTCACTTTACAGAACCATCATACCTGCAATGTTGCTAACATATTTAATGAGCAATTCTAATGAAACACCTTGTCATTTCAGCCGACAACAAACGTGTTCAATCAAAGTGCGTTGACAAAAATGGATGTGAACAGCATTTGTAAATTGTAGATCTGTATACTAAATGTGCGAAAGAAAGTGGTATATCGTCTTTCATGTAATAGACTTATAGATTGAATGACCAATAGGGCAGTGTGCTGAAAATGGTTTCCTCACTAACCTATGGCTGTTGCCCAGAAAAAAAACATCAGCAAAACATAGCATACAAATCTCTCCTCGTTACAACAATCTGCGAGACAATTAGAGAGCGCACGCACGTGCGCGTGCACGTATTGATCAGTAATGTCTTATGAACATAGCCTATTCATCTGAATTTCATTACATATCAGTCATATGTGTAGCTTAACCGTGTCATGCCATAAAACCTAAGAATAACAGTGTCACAGCGTCCAGAATGAATAGGTACACAATATGTTGCATATAATTTAATTGAATGTAAATAAATTACAAAATGTTAGTCTAAGCAGAAAATTGTATACGTAGTGGTACACTTGTAAAAAAAACTACCGAATATTTAGTTTACGGGGAAAATTGTCTATGCGGTGGTGCTTTTATCCTGGAGTTCCTATCTCTATTCGTATGGTGAAACGGTCATATTATCTTATCCCGCATTGCTGAAAGATGTTATACCGTGACCGTCTAAACACTTGATTCATTGAAGTTGCATTATATGCATAGTGCAGTATAAATATTATTAAATTGTGTTCAAAGTATGCTGAGCAAATAGTGTAAGGTATATAGTGCATTACGACATCATGCGCTGGATATGCTTTATCCCATTGATCAACTCTGCCATTCAAGATTAAACTGACATCTCAATCAAGACGTCACCTGTTAAATACCGTAACAAGTTAATCAGACCAACATGAAAACAGAAATGTCTGAAAAATACACCTCGAGTTGCATGTCACTTTAAAATGGTAATCCGTAATTTGAATATAATTGGCAGTGTCAGTGAGTGATTTGTGCCCTGAGTCTAATCCATTTTACCATAATTACAGTGCCTAAGTATGGTACCTCAATAAATTAATGTGACATAGAATGTAACGTGTTAAAATTGAAACGTTAATCCAATCGCACCATTTGTAGCTCTCACTGAAATGCGGGTTCACCCGTTCATAAATAGTAAGCGCACTGATATAACAGTTCCTATGGATAGAAAGGGAACAAAAGCTGTAAGGCAATGCAACAACAACTTTCATTCAAATTACCTAAAACATACTGTGCCTGTTTCTTTTAAATAGTTAATGGAATACGAATTAGCATTTAACTTTTGTGTCTGGATCAACGAGGTCTCATCGAAATAGTGTTAGCAAATAGTGGCTAATTAGGTATATCAGGAAAGGCATTTTCAAGGGCTCTATTTTGTCCATGACAGTGGAATGCAAATTTGCTCAAGAGTTTTATTTCCTGCCGAGGGCGGGTGGTGCGTCCCTTCGCTGGTCAAAATAATTGATGGATAGACAGACAAAAAGATGGACAGATCGAGTGACACACTTAGTGACAGGTCGGTTCACTAAATGACAGATGTTTGACCACCAAACAGACGTATGAACTGGCTGGCTGGTTGGCTGGCTGGCTGCCTGACTGACTCAATTAAGATGAAGAGGATTACAACTTACATCAGCACACTGTAAATAAACATTTGACAAAGTATGTAAATTATTTAACCCATGGCTATAACGTGTTTTTAACATATGTGTCAATGTTCCTGAGTAAAATAGCATAATAAACAATGTGTTGATCTCCATGACATAGAGGATTAGCACTTTGTTCCGATTGCCTGTTAAGATCCATTTAACATCTATAATTGGTCAACCCATGCTGGAAATTATACACATGCTCTGTTCGTGCAGCAATGCACGACTCGGTGCCCTCTAGGTAGAATTTAGTCCTGCATGCAATTAAATTAATTATTATTACTCAATCATGCACGGCTTGACAACTGCCCATTTGTTACATGTATAATGTTGCTTATTTTGAGTGTAGCTGTAAACTCTTGCTATATGACGACTGCTGTTAGCAACAACATCATATACAGTCATAATGACTCTGCCATACATAGATAGCAAGTCACGTAGATTGGAGTCTTTATATTCCTTTCATAAAAAATGGACTAGCTTAATATCTACTACTGTGCCTGTATTATCCTCAAGTGTTCGAGTGAGCATCCCACAACAACGTTAATCTCACAGTATTACAAATGTCACTCTTTTCAACCAATCCACAGCACACACAGCCATTAACCCAAGCCACTCTGATGTAAACATTTAAATTGCATAATGAACTGGTGTAGTAGTAGTAGGGGGTCAAAATGATACCACCTCCTTTGTCTAAATGGAAATCAGGTGGGGGTCTCATTTGTCTAAATGGAAATCAGGTTCAGGGTCAAAATGATACCACCTCCCTCAACTGGCCGCCGTTCGGCAATCCATGGCCACAACCGCCCTCTCAATCCCTGGGTCATAGGTTGTGGAGACCACCACGGATCGCTGAACCGCTGCCAGGGAGGTAGGGTCATCCCGACACTACTAATACCAGGGGCTGAACGCCCATTTTGAGACAAGCCTCCACAGTGATATACACCACTGATCGCCCACAGGGCCGGCCTCTCTATTCTGTGTAGGCTCAGACAAACACATAGTCTCTGCCAGAGTCGCATCAGCATGATGGGATCACCCATAGGGGCTTCCATCTACATTGACAACGCTCACCTGGGAGGAGGCTAAAGTGATTAGCTGAGCAGGGGTCTCCAGCAGACAACCACGGCCTACCATCTCCACCCCATAGAAGTGGCAGACAGACTCGATCTCTTTACGTGGGTGAAAGCGGTCGTAAATATGTCTCTACAATGGGGTCGACCCAAGGATTGTACTTGGGGTCATCCCGGAAGTGGGCCCACTTGGCATCCAATATCATGGCAGTCTCAGCGCCCTGTGCCACTGATATAGACGTCAGCATGAGCAGTGTGATGAGAATCATGGCTATATATGAAGAGTTAAACTGAACAGAGTGAACCCCTCGAGAAATATCTGTGCCAGATCGAGCCATGATCCAACCGGATCGATAGTGATCTTCATCCCCTCAAGGGCAGGGGCTAGCTGCTTCACTCTGCCACCGTCTAAGAAACGTAGCGCTAGGATTATATGAGTCGTTTGTGGGCTAGTGAGTCCGACTCGCTGAAGCAGTTTAACAGCACCCTTGAGTTTGGAGACATGTGACACCCCATGTATCCATAGGGTGCCCTCCTGGAGGCTAACAGCTTCTTCTGGTCCATCGAATGGATGACGCAGCAGGAGCTTTCCACCTGTAACTCCGATCCGGTGACCCACCCTTGTCAGGGAGAGACCTTCACCTATGTAAGATGAGTCCCGATTGTAGAGCTTTCGAACTGTCCCATCCTTTTTCACAACAGTGGAGAGGGGAGTAACCTCTATGTCAATGACTGTGGGAGGCCTATATAGGGGCAGCCATGTTTGCCAGTGAACCCCCCCCCCCTGGTCCAGCGCGGTACCACACTTCATTCTTCTCAAATATGAACTGCAGGTTTTTTGCCAGGGTCAATAGCAGGCCATCATGGGCCATCAGTGGGGCACCGCTCGAATAGGGTTTGACCAGATGAAAGCTGAGGTCGTTATTTAGGGTGTTGATGTCTGCCACATCTGTATCCGAGAGCTCAATCAACGGCTCGAGGATGTACTTCCTCTTCGGGAAATCGTACAGAAACACGATATTGTGGCCATCTATGCTACGACACAGGCGCTCCTTCGTCACATACTTGAGGTCTGGGAGCAGCTCCACCTCATCACCACCAATGGGGTGGAGGGAGAATGCCGTTGAGCTTGCTTCGTAGAGCGAATGACTTGCCATCGCTCTCTTCTACCTTGGCAACACCAACTGCGTACACATCTGCCAGGTCGGCTAGACCGGTCGAGTGAGCAAATATGGGTTCCATAGCACGATATAGGAGGGGTTTAAGCAAGACATATAACCATGCTGATTGTCCGACTGCTGCTCTCCGGTGGTGAGAACGTAATCTCACCCTCTCTAGAGGGGATACGGGTGGTACAGTACCGTGTAGAATGGGTCCTCTTCGAGGTGCCCCAGCAGGGCACAACATACACGCCGATGTGCTACATCAACCTCCGGGCAGTGCACACATCAGCTCACTGGTATAAGTCGGCCCGGACGTGATAGAGTATCTCCCAGGCGCCAACAGCAACGTATGGAAAGCTATCAGTCCTAGCCTGTTCACACCTGTAAATCACTTGTTTGACAGCCCCTCCATTAACATATATGCCAGCACGGATGGGATATCGGACGCCCATTTAGAGTTTACACTCTTATTACTCATTGACCTGATGACAACATGATATCATACCAGGAATATCCGACTTTTGCCGAGATGATGAAAGAGGGTTGCCCCTTCATGACCCCTGCACAAAACGAACAGATGCTCGCACTGCAACAAGCAGGAGAGCGACTACAGCGGGAGGGTTGGTATCAACAGAACGCGAGCATTGCGAGGAGGGTAAGGAACCGTGAAGCTTCCAAGTACTGGCAGGACCTCCTGAAGAAGAGTATGCGGGATGCAGGAGTCTTGACAGACGGCGATGAGCTAGATGTCTTCAGAGACGAGGATGAGCCTGGTGTCTTCTCATATGAGGATGAGCAAGAGGTCATACAGTGGGAAGAGGAGATGGCGCAGAAGTGTAAGACGAAGAAAGCCTTGGTGATAAGGTGAAGTTCCAGATGTCATGTCTCAGAAAGCTACTGGCACCATACATAGTGCTGGATGACCACTGTCTAAGAGACATCTGTCTCAACACCCGCAAGCTGGTACGGTTCGCTGGGCTCTCCAAAATGAACCCTTCTATGACTCATGAGCAGATTCTGCAGGTGATGCCGGTTTAGGCCTCCAGATATACTATGGCAAAATCAGAGTTGCGGAAGCAACCAGAACTATACCCCTCCCTGATTGCTGACGAGGGCAGTACCATCCATGCCTGGCGACTCCAGCAGATAGATACCATCAGGCAGAATCTCGTCCGTGAGGCAGAAAAGTACAGCAGAACACGCAGGCGATATAAGACAGCATACAACGTCCTCGCGCATACAACCACTGCTGTGGGTGTGGTTGGAGCCAGTGCTGGTGTGGCCACTGTACCCACTCTCGCTACAGGGGTGGGTGACCTCGTCGCCACCCCGCTGGGTGGCATGACACTAGCCACCACTGTCTTTGGCATGGGCTTGGGGGTGGGGCAACGGCAGATCACAAGGAGGCTGGAGAAGCATGCTAAGTATGTGACACTGGCACAGAGTATGCTACGGACTATCGGTGAGGCTGTCAGCAAAGCTCTCGAGGATGGCCAGGTCACTGATGAAGAGTACCACCATATATTGAAGGTCCAAGCCCTGTACCGCACAGAGAAACCTAAAGTGCGACAGCAATACCTGAAAGGCTCCAGCGGGCGGGTTGATATGGAGGAGCTAAAAAACTAGATGTTACGGCGAGGTCACCTCGCCGGTCTCTGGAGTCGAGACGACTACAAATAGTGTGCTGCCTGTACGCTAGCTTTAAGAATACCAGTATAGATTGCCTCCCACTGAACCTCACGACAGTCATCCGGAGCCAACCGCCCCTCCTCGGTACACCCTTGACTGGCCTGAGAGCTAACACCGTTCTCCATCACAGTGGATGGACGGTCCCGAACCAGCTTCTCCATCAACCCACGACCGCTGACCAACTGCTCCATCACCATCAAGGATGCGAAGCAAGCTCATACTTGGATGGCTGCTCCAAGCCTCTCATACTGGAATCAGCAGCTGAACTTTGCCGTGTGGTGTGCCATGGCAGGATGTGGAGTAAGTTCCACCCTGCTTCACTCCTATTCTGGTACTCATGAAGCTGTGCTCATCGCCAGCTGTCTCAGATTCCACGTGTACTTCACGGTGCGACGAATCCTCTATGAGCTGGGTGTAAGCACCCCTGATACAAACGACTTCGACCCACAACTTAACAGTCATAGCGTCTCAGTGGCCAGCAAACTACAGAGAGAGTTCATGCTCACCCAGACTATCGGTGGCATGGTGGTGACAACAGCGGCCTAGGGGTTATGTACGCTGACCCGAGACGTGACTGCTCAGGATTCCCCTATCGAACACCCCAGACGAGTAGGCCGCCGGAAGACAGCGACATTCCCATGACTGACCCTGGAGCGCTGGTGCAAAGGATGCACATCACTGGCTTGCGGCAGGACTATCCAGATGTGTGGAAGTACTTTGTCCCACACACCACCTCAGGCCTCACACCAGCATGGATCGTTCGGATCAACCAGTCCCTTGAAGCACTGTTCTACTTCCTCCTTACAGCACAGACCAAGCTGCGTCAGTGGAGCAGAGCTCCAGGCCATGTTCATCAGTCTCGTTGAGGATATTATCATCGTGGCAGACCCCAGTAGTCTTATTGCTAAGTTCCCGCAGGGGTTGCAGAAGGCCCGTCGCAAACTTGACTTTGTTATTTCACCACACCTACGGTTAATTCCGAGCAACATGATCGTGAACATCGAGGACCTCCAAATCAGGGGCTATAACAACATGATAGTCGAGGGGAGTTCCCTCAGTGTCCACTTCGGCTTCACACTGATATCAACGCACCTATGTGTAGTACGGGCCATAAGTCGTTCCGACCCAGACACTGCAGCCAGTGGACACAACGCTTCCCAGGCAGCTCCAACACCGACACTGCAGCCAGTCGACACGGCACTGCTTCCCGTGGTGGCTCTACGAGTGTTGTCTGGCCTAGCTATCGTGGCGCTTGGGATCAGACTACTGCGCCGCTAACAAATCAGCTATAAGACTATCCTGACTCTCTACAGTAGCAGTGGGGACCACGGTGAGACACTAAAACAGCTTGGCCTGGCCTACAGCCCCTATACATGCTGCCAACATGCACATACAAGGGCTGGATGGTTCCACAGCGCATCCTTTTTCCAGCTTGTAGTATCGCAGAGCCTTGTTCAGCTCTGAGTCCGGTGAGGCCATGGAGGTCTGCAACTGCTGGAACACATCTGACAGATACTCCCGATCCTTTTAGAAACCTTTAGCTCGGAGGAGCTGCTTGACGATACTCCCGCCCATGATAAAGTATTCGAGGAAGCAAATCTGCCTCATACCAAATCCTAGATAGAGATTCACAGCTGTCAGCTCCTCTGTCGGGTCAGTCCCGGAGAGCTGAGCGAGCTCATTTGGTGTCTTCTTCTTGTAGTCCTTCAACTCCCTCTGGAAGACCTCATAGTACTTCTCACTGGACATGTTTAAGATGTCTCAATAGAGAGATGAATATTCCTGAGTACCAACCCAGCCACCTGGCTAATGCAGACTGGGAAAATCTTATTAGCTCTCACGACAGGGACACAGACGTTTAACCTCGTTGTATACTCTGTGCTTAAAAAATGACGTCAACGGTACAGATCGTGAAGCAACTGCTTGAGAGCCAAGCGAGTCTTCAGAAGGTGGAGAACCTGCTGCGACCCAATACACAGAAGTTACTGACCAAAGAAAAACCTCTGGCAGTCCATGTCGCCAGTAACGTGGCGGCGAATGTGGCCATGGTGAAGATGACAGGGGGAAATGGGGTTCTTCCTGCCGCCACTGTGGCTGTCCTCACTACAGTGGTGAGTGAGGTGGCTGGGAACTGTCTCGGAATAACTCACCCCATCCCAAAGATCGCCCTCAGTGGTGCCTCCTACACTGTTGCCGCCAAGATCATGGGTGAATGTGTTACACTAATGAAGGCCGCGGTTTTAGGGCTAGAAATGAGTGCAATTGCTGAGATCAGCGTCGCCTACGTTTAACCCCTCTGAATAGTAAGAGATGGATCACGAGACCCCGGCAGCATATGACGCATGGCGTGCCAGAGTGCAGTGTGTAGCCCATAGTCGAGCATGCGGACTGAGGATCGCCAATGCTCGGGAATGGTAGACCGCCAACAATGCATGCAAGGGAGGCCCATGGGAGATCCGAGGTACCATCCCAGCCCGAGATCTCATCGGGAACACTGATATGGTAGGACAATCGGCCATTAACAATGCCAAGACTGTATACAAGGGGATGGGCATCAAAGACAGGGCAACGATGCGAGGTATGCTCGGAGTCGATGAGGCTGGTGCCATCAAGGTTATGGCTGAGTCCTATGCACAAGACCTGATTAAGGATCTCCTGAAACCACGTAGTTCATACCAACAGGATGGAGAGAATCTCAGGGTAGGCACCATCGGCCTGAGCAATATCATTGTCGATTGCAAAAAAGGTGCTATTGCCAGCCTCAAGCTACCAGAGGTGAAGAAGGCAGGGTTCTTTGGTTTGGCGTTTATGACCACAGGGTAGTCATGGCTTCCTGTGCATGTATCACACATATACCGGAAGTACTAGAAACTGTGGATGCTGACACAGACCCTCTACACTATCTTCTCAGCTGCTGCTGGGATTTCATGCTTGACGCCTCCGTCGCATCCTTCGTATCCGCTGGAGGTGAAGGATTCCCCACTCTGCAGGCGAAAGAGCTGGTGCAGGAAGTACTGCCGTTTAGTCTCCCAGATATAGACGAGGCTACTGCCGACCAAGTCCTCTGCACGCATGTCTGTACCATTCAACAGTAGGCTGGACGATGCTGGCCAGGTGGTGCTGATCATTGCCACGTCAGGACATGGGAAAAACATCTTCGGCACTCATGGCCGAACATCTACACTCTCAATACATCCTTCTGTTGTCTGACTCCGCTGCTGAGGCGGTTGACAGTAATGATCAATGGTACAATGGCCCAATCACCAAGACGCAGAACCTGCAAGTGCCGATGGAGAAGTTGCTGGCAGCGCAACTGACAGAACCACTTGTTCTAGTTATCGATGACCCTACAATGGACCAGAAGACAGTCACCTACCTCAGCAACTTCAGCAGGCACATCCGGCACACAAAGATAACTGTCTTCATCCTCTTTCAGAAGTACACCCGTGAGATCTCACCAGACATCTGCCACAATACCTGGTTGCTATGCTTCAGCTCCAAGTGCTGACGTGCCCTGCTCGAGACCATATACGACAGCCTAACCCTCAAGGAGACCAAAGGGGACTTTATCGCAGGTGTACAGAGGGCAGCTGAGCTGTACTGCTTCATCTTCTGCAACAAGGAGAGAGATGAGCTGTCACACTTCAAGCCATCTCCGGAAAAGGCACAGACCTTCTCCTACAAGCTGAATCCACCCAGGAAACTAGCCTGCTCTATGCATCATCGCTGACAGACTGTCGGCCGCAATTTTTTCTTTCATCAGAAGGCTGAGTAAATTCGTCCGCGGTCTCCGCTACTTCGTCAGATGCTTGAGGACCTTCGTCAGAACCTTGAGGATCTTCGACAATTTCGTCAGAAGCCTGTTGCTTAAACTGTTGCTGAAACTATATCCACTGTGGGTCAGAGTCTTCTTCCGGAACTTCTCATGGAAGACCTACATTTTCCATGCATGACTAGCATCATGCTTGCGAGCGGATTTGATGAGATAGTCCTGGTAGTTATCTGGGAATTTCAGAAATGTTGGCAGATTACTGGCCAATCTCCTGCGCCCTCTTTCATTGAAGATGTGCTCAAGAGCCCCGTTGCGGCCAACAGTGAACCCCTCCTGAGTACCCTCCGCATGCTCGGTTTCGTGGCTCGCCGCTAGAGCGGCACTGACCTCCTCCCTGAAGCAGTTATTTGCACCAGACTGGAGGCTATCCAGCATATCTCGCTCTTCCTGGCTGTGGAGGCTAAATATGGCAGCCCACTTCCCGACCATTAGTAGATCTTTAGGATCGACCCTCGCCCTTTGGAGAGCTAGAATAACAGGACTGTTGGTTTGGGCCACAGGTAGGTTGAGTGCCCTGTCCTGGATGCTGTCAAACGTCCAGTAGAATATGCGAGTCAGGAGTTCTTTTGTACTACAAGCTGCCTCTCCTTCCTCTATGGCGGCCAGTATCTCCGCATCAGACGGAGGTGTAACCTTGGCTCGCTCGTGGATAATGTTGATGTCACAAAGTAGTCCTCAGACCCTGTCACAATGGGACAGTGCATGCCGTGGCTGTCATGCTGACTGTCGTGCCGACTTGTCCCACTGCCTATAGACAATCTGCTGGAGAACTTTACCAAACATGGCAGCCATTTAAAACCTCTATATACCAGACCTTAAACATGCTGCAGTAACATCCAGATGGGACCATTGAACCCGCGACATCGCACCACACTGATCCTCGGAAGGACTGCCTGATGGTCATTCGACACAGTTTACACGATGAGAACCCGTTGTCCGCTGCTGGGAAGTACATCAACTTTGCAATCTTGGCACAGATCTACGAGATAAAGAGCATGACACTCGAGTTCAAGCTTCAGAGTACAATAGAACAGACGGTAGTGCTCCCGCAGGTTCTGAACTGGTGGGGAGATCATGCAGACCAACAGCACCGTGGACACCACCTATGAGAACGAAGAGTACCGAGGCCAAGGTCCGCTGGCTCGTGGACCAACCTTCCATATAAAGGGAAAGGGTTACTACGCTGTGAGGTGCAATGAGGGGTTCATGGAATTCGAACTACGGGCAGATGTCGAGAAGCATGTGGCAGTTCCACTCTTAACCCTCCTCGAGAACACACACGTGAATCCGGCTGCCATGCAGGATAGGCTGTTCCTCCGGGTCTACACTGAGCAGCTCGCAGATGCGACGATGAATGCTCCAAGACTTCATGTCTGGCATGACGAGAATGACCAGGAAATGAAGCAAACGGCTTCCAAACAGCGGATAGTGCATGTGGAGCGAGAACACCAGCAGGTCCAAGTCACAGCTAACCAACGGGTAGAGCTGACATTGCATCGTGGTACATCGGACTTTATCGCTGTTGCGGTCCTGGTTTAGAAGGGAGGAGCCATCCAGCAGGTGGCTAAGCTTCACGACTTCAAGCTTGTGGTTGCTGGGACCAATGTTCTTGGTGAGGTACACGAGATGGCTGACTGCCAACTCTACAGACAGAAAACTGCATTTCTGCGACAAACCAGTGGAAGCGATGACCTCGAGTCGGCACTCGAGGGCCGTCACCACCTTGGGGAAGGAACATCCCACCTAATCAGGGCAACCGCCTCAGCTTCAACATCGGAAACCTCATAGCTGGACTCGCCCATTATGTGTGACGGTACTTTACTTTGGCTATGCTAAGGTATGCGTGTCGAACACATCAGTAGTCAGGTTGAGCGTGCGTAGAGCATGACTCCTGTCGTCACCGCTTAAGCTGCCACCACTACTATAAGCTCTGCTGTCTTCTGACCTGTCGATGCTTCATAGTTGAGCGTTGACTCAGATACAACCTCGTAGTACTCATCGAGACTCTCATCTGCCTCTTTGAGGCTCTGGTTGGCCTGAGCTCAGAGTTGTCGTCGGCGTGCCTCCCTCTGGCACGTATGCTCAAGTGCTTTGCTGTACTCAAACTTCTCCTTAGACAGCTTCTCCATCGCCTGGTTATGACGCTCACGCTTGACCTCTGCCACCTTCTTGTCGGCGAAGCGGAGGCCATGCAATAGACTACAGTTTAAAGCTACTATATAGCTGCCCTAGTGACTGATATGTATGAACCAGAGGCTTAGGAAGATCCAGTCGAGGATATAGGTGACAAGGACTATGAGGAGGACTATGATGAGGAGGATTATGATGCAGACGACTATGATGTAGCGGAGACCGCGGTTGAGTATGATGACATAGAGCCTGAATCCCGCAAGATAGTACACAGAGCGAAAGGAATCTATCGCACTTACATAAAAGGTTCTATCGGTAGCAGTTGGGGTTCTGATCGCTCTGTTCACAACGAAGGCTGGCGAGACGGTCCGCAAGATCGCGAACAATGCTCTCCATGGGGTGGAGAAGATTTCTGAAGCCATACCAGCCATCGCCTCAGGAGTAGGTACATTCTTCAAAGTCACATGCCCTTGGCTACCTTATGTTGCCATAGTGCTCGTGGCCATTTGGTCTGCCAAACATTTAAGCCGTACTGTATAAGGATGGCGTCTCTATACGACCTGGTCAAGTCCCTTAATTTCTGAGGGTTGGTCGATAAACTACTGTTCAGTGATGATCCAGCAGAGATTAGCAGAGATTAGACGCCAGTGTACGGAGGTGTTTGAGGAGGTCTTCAGTGATGGTCGAATGATTGACGGCCGTTTGTTCGTCTGTTTAGAGTTCACCCAGGCCGTGCGTGATAGGGCGGGAGTGGACATCAGTGATGAAATCCGGGAGTTTATCAACAGTCTTTCTTGAGGAACTCCACTATCAGCCTGGTGAATATTAGCGTGAGCCCACTCAACTGCTCGAGGCTGCACACAGCAAGGGCCACAACTTCACATTGGAGACAGTTAGCCAGTGGCTCAGCCGCCAGGCAATGTGGCAGATATACAGACCTCGCCCATGGCACATCAGGCATGCCCATTTCGAGGAAACTGTCCCGAACAGAGTTCACCAGGCGGATGGTCCATTCCTTCCACATGACTCGGTTGGTCGTAAGACCTACAAGTATGCCCTCACCATCGTCGATGTCGCCAGCAGGTACAAGGCAGCAGTACTGCTCACAGACAAGTCAGCTAGCCAGGTGACCCAGGCATTCCAGGGTGTCTACGAGGCTCCGGCAAATACCCTCCAGTGGCCGGAATTGTTGCAGGTGCATGAGGGTAAGAAGTTAAGAGGGGAGACTGCAGCCCTCATGTGGAAACATGGTAACGCAGTTAGGTGAGGCGCGGTAGGGGATCACCATGCCCAGGCTATCGTTGAGTGGTGGAATCGGACACTGGCAGAGAGACTGTTCCCAGAACGTTCTAGAGTATGGGTGAGAGGGCTGCCTGCTGTGGTGGAGAGATCAAATGCCGATGTTACTAGGCTAATCGGGAAGAAGCCGGTAGAGGCTATCAGACACTCTGCTGGTCACAGCTCTAGAGGAGTGAACAAGGGAGAGGAGTTCCTACCACCTGATGCTCTGGTTCGGGACCTGTATGAGCATGGTGAGCTGGAAGGTGGTTGACGGCGTGCAACAGAGCCTAACTGGTCGATAGATGTTCACAGGCTAGACAGGTATGTGGAGGCGGAGGGTTGGCCTACACTGTACTACCTGGCACGCCAGCACGGAGTACCTAGGCGACCATGTGTCGCAGAAGACCTTCAGCTAGTCCCTGAAGACACACAGCTACCAACCCCTAGGGTGCTAACATGATACTCGATGGGCTCGGTATGGACCCCATCTGGCAGCACATGGTGCTTTTCATAGTAAGCGGAGTCGTTTTTCCTGCGCATACATCACCATACCCTGGTTGCGCATGCGTAGGCCTCGGTTTTTAGCTCTGTCCACCGCGCAATGTAGGGCACTGTAGAACCTCTGCCCAAAGACCTCATTCTGCTGCTTTGACATTCCCTTATCCGAGCACATGCTTGCAGCTGCACTCTCCACGTAGTAGCATTTGGAGCAGAGAGCGATGCCACGAGAGCCTTCGAACTCGAGCTTGAACAGTCCCGGAGTCCATCCAGTCCAGTTGTCCCAAGCTAGCCAGTCCCGTTTATGAGCCTGGTTCTCTGCTCGCATCTCAGGGCGAATGACGTCGTCGAGGTTGGAGCCTGCTATGGCGATATACGCAGAGTCAGTGTCCATCTGCAGGTACTCAAAGCTGTCACGAGCTACGTAGCGATCGAGGAAGTCATAGTAGAACTCCAGCATTCGCAGCTTCTCAAGCTCATAAATGGCTATCCCCACCTGGACGGGCCTTCGAATAGCCATTCTCGGCTTGCCACTCTGGAGCTCGTATGACTCACCGATCTCCTCGAGATCTTCGAACCATGCACTACACAGGACCTTGTCTACCACGTGCTCATCCTTCGTGAAGCTGGTGTTGATATGGCGTTCTAGGGTCTCGATGAGCTTCCCGTAGGCACTGTTGCTGAGGAGTTTGAAGAGATCTGCCAAGAGCGCTTTGCTCTTATCTACATCTCCCAAGCGGCAGGCCTCTGTAACATTCTCCACAAACCACTCGAATGGGCGCCTGGCCTCATAGTCTATGGTGCGGTATACAGCAGTGATCTCCAGGCCATGGGTTATATACCACTTGAGTGTCTGTGTGTACAGCAGCCGCTTCCTGCCAGAGAGAGCGCCGACCGGCTTCTGGGTTGTTGGTCGCTTCTGCCCAGTACGCTCTAGATATGCCTGCATCTCATAAGAGACGGCCTCTAGTGGGATCTCGCGTTTATAGGAGAGTGGGGGCATTTCCTAGAACTTTGCCCATAGAGCCTTAGGGACGTCTATATCCACCTCAGCAAATCCAAACCAGCGGTTACGATCACATTCCAACGGGCTTGTGCAGCCATTGCTGCGAAAATTGAACACTACCGTATTGTCCTGGGTGTTTGTGTCCTTGGTGTGTCTAGCCGTCATGTCCAAGGTGGATATAACGGTGCTAGCACAAATTTACTTGCTTGATTTTAGTAACAAACAAGTGTCACTTATGAACTGTGTATGTAAAAACGAGAGTGGTGAATTTGGGTGTATGTCTCTCCGGGGGTACCTAACCGATCTAGTCATATATAGACGGTATCGTCAAAGGCACCCATGTGGGGAAAGAAAGCTCCGGTCAGGGCACATCAGTTGGTTTAATATAAACTATATCTGCCTCACGCTGGCCAAAAATCATTGGTTTTTCGAGAGGAAAGTGCCTCGTGCGGGCCTCCATCACAGGAAAATGCCTACAACGTCGTAGCGGAGGAAGAGAGAAGATAGGAGAGAGAGAAGCTGTCCTGTATAAGCTGCAGGGGGAAATGGGGAACCCATACCAAACAGTGCCAATGATGACTGCATCTTTACCGTTTGCTTGAGAGGAAATATATGACAGTGCAGTACCGTTCTCCGCATGGAGGACGGCCGAGGGAGAAAAACGACCAACCATAACAATGCTGAGGAAGAATGGGGAACCAATACCTCTCTTTGCCAAAGATGACTTGCCATTTGTTTGAGAGGAAATTTACGATGGTACCACACTGTGGTGCCTTGTGAGAAGGCAACCGGTGGGAAGTTAACTATAAAAAGTGTGGTAAAGGGGTGGATTTAATCTCACCGTTTGTATGCAAACGCTGGAGAGACATCCCATGGTAATGAAAAATGAGAAGGAAAATGTTGTTGGCATTCACTGCACAAGGCAGGGAATACAACATTTTGCGAGAGGAAAATTCCTCGCGCGGGCCTCCATAAAAAAAAAATGCCTTCAAGACCGAAGTGGGTGAGGAGAGCGGTAAAAAGGGACGCCCTCCTATCCTACAAAGAGAGAGAGAAATTATCATGTGTAGGCCTACTTATCCTAATGTAGTTATTTTACTGTTGTGTGCCTACGGTGTGTACATAAGGATACGGTGGCTGATTCCTATTGATTTCAGCACCATTGTCTTAGGTTAAAGATACAGTTGTAGTTGGTACCGCCTATTTTTCGTGTACCTAAAAATGGCCTAGACTAACTTTTAGTTGTAAGTCCAAAACATATATCTTTAGGCCGCAAATGGTGTAGCCCCAAATGGCTTTAACGAATACATTTTCCTGGCGAGGATGCTTGGTACCATTGCCGATACCACATGGAGCATCTCTCCTCAGACCGACATCGTGCAACATGTTGCCTGGTGGTAAGTTCAGAGCATTCCCTCCACATACCGCATCACAATCACAAATAACAACACATGGACAAATCACATTGACAGAAGCGTGTTTAGAAAGCGGATCTTAGCTTACTTATGGTGGGGAGAGAGAAATGTATTTCCATCTATGGTGGCTATCCTATAGGGCGTTGTGAGCTCTAAGGCTTCCCCAAGTCACTGTTATGAGTTAGATGGTGATCCGTGTTTCTATCCGTCACCTAAGGTTTCATGTACGGACCATATGCGATCCAAACCCTGGCATTACCATTTAGCTACTTTAGGTTTGGAGAAACTCCCCTTAAGAACACTGCTGGAATGGCAACGGTGTTGCCGTATTTATGGTGTTTCCAACTTTGGCATAAAAAGTCTTGCTTAATAGGTATCCGAAGATACACGGGGTATGTATGTGAACGGAAAATTGATTCTCGCCGGCCAGAAACCTGCTATAGTTTATTGAGATGGTCCTAACCATTCTGCCAGTGGGAATTCTTTGTACCGCATTCTTGCGGTATCAGTTGAGGCATACTGTAGCTGCCGCCTAGAGAATTATTGCAGGATGCTGGCCGTAATGTTTCAAACTCGAAAACAGTGAAGAATAAAGCCAATTTCGGTGGCTAACTAATTCATATCAGATCTTGAATAGTTCACCGTAGTACCATTATACTGTTTGTGTTTTAAGAGTGACGGATGTCGCCATTGTGTAGAGAGAGTAAGTACATATTATGTCGAATTATTTTCTCGGCACAAGACGATCCATGCCATTTAGCTCTTACGGCACGTAAAGCAATGTCCTTGTCTCGACTTTGGTCAAAACATAAATTCAATGACGCTGGATACGTCGATTGTTTTCTACCACCGTTTCTGTAGTGGCACGGCAATTCTGGCGAGACATGAAAAACACCACCGTTCTTACATACTAATTTAGATGTTAATGACCAAAAGTCTTACACCGCAATGAAGGTACCACTGGTGACGGTGGTCAGAATAACGAGCCTTCTTTTTCATTTTCGTTGTTACTCCTGTTGATCTACCAGGAGTGTACACAAACTGGGTGTGCTGCAGAGTGCACCTATCCGAAGAGGGAACCTGACTGAAATAAGCTGCGTTGGTGTAGATTGCAGAACGCAAACTCTACGCAGTAGATAGATGGTGAGAATGCTCCCACTTGGGCCGAGTCCGCCTCCCCTCTATCCGAGTTTGGCTTTGAGAACGCCTTTTATACTCGGTGAGAGGCTGTGACAGCTGGCTCAGCCAATCAGAGTGCGTGTTGCGTATGAGGCAAGGTAGGTAGAGCAATCGTGCCTAGCTCTCTCTCTCTCTCTCTATCTCTCTCTCGCTCTCTCTCTCTCTCTCTCTCTCTCTCTCTCTCTCTCTCTCTCGTTCAAGTACACGCTCGGGCAGTGTCTACGCTTAGTTGGAGCTCCAAAAGAGTCTGTCTTAATTTTGCCATATCTTCGCCAAATCTGAACTGATTTAATTTCTGTTCAGAGTGTTAAATTCCTCATTCAATTCTGATATTAATACATCTTTGAGGACAGTGCCATATTACGGAATTGCCATAATATGAGCAGGTATATACATAAGTTAACTGTCTCCACTGGCTAACGTGTCAATGTTTGTTTACCTCTCATGGCCGCGCATGTGCGTAGGACGATCTCACGAACGCTATTATTTTGATCTCCTCTGAAATGGCAGTTTATGCGTGGGCATGTGTTTATGGCCAGCGGAGGGGTGAGCATGGACTATCCCGACGGTGGTCCGTGCTACAACATTGTCGATTCACAGTAGTTTCTTATATTTCTATCACATAGTGTATGCGCCAATTGTAATGCCAATAATGTCAACTATGATGTTCAAAATGTAAGACCACGTTCAATTCCGGGGAACAGACTATAAGACCAATACGCCCCAAAGATGATAGGAAATTAGACTCGTGCGCATGATGGGGAAATTACCTTTTCCAGACTGCAATCCATTCTATGAGGAAAATGTTGTCTTTATAGAGCTGGATATCACAACTGCCACCCAAATTGAAATAATTCTGATGTAAATCTGTGCTACTTTTCGATGGGAAGCATTTTGCAATACCCTCCATGCAGGCAGGGCCAGATTGTAAATATCTGCTACCCATATGCACAGTTGTATAATCAGGTCATTTGCGGGGGTGTGAGGGTGTGGGGTGGCCCCCAAAATTTCAAGGGAGTTAGCTCTTAAAAATGGGCTCATTCTGTCACCAGCAGGTCGGTAAAAAAAATTGATGGCCATGCCGGGGAAGAGGGCACCTGCCAACGAGTGAGCCCCCCCCCCCCCACCCCTGGATCCGCCACTGATAATAGTCACTTCTATCGGGCCTGCTTAATTTACTACCTATTCAGTTTTAAATGAACTAATTACATCAATGAGTTGCTCTTGAATTTTTAACATATGTGTGATGTTTATATTTTATCAGCAACATACATGTGTTAGAGATATTGACCTCACCACCCATTGCATCGCAGAATTGTAGCACGGATCGACCGGATGGGTACCGGCTATCTCAGCTGAGCTGGGTACGGAACGGACGTTGCGGATTCACTCTAAGCACGCCCCCCCCCCCCCGCGCCCCCACACCCCCCCCCCCCCCTGTGTAGGATAGTACGCTTATATAAGCCCTATGAGAGATGTTTTTGTTTAAAATGGCTAAGTCCGTTAAACCGTGTGGTGCGCATGCGCGCGCGTTAGAGCTTCCCTGACAACATGTCTCGGAATAGGAAGCGAGAGCATGCGTATAGTGTACCGAGTCGGTACTCGTAAGTGACTTTACCTATATCATTCTCGTTATTCTTGGTACGAATCAGGACCGGAATCAAACGAGGATATCAGAACTGTTTAAATTTTTAAAGTTCGAGTTATCGTCGAAAATCCCGTTAAATTATTTTCAAAATATTTCTCTTGACGTCGTAATCGTGTGTATGTATAAATAAATAAGGAACGTGCTGTGCACGTGATAGCCACGTCACCACTTCTGGCTGCACGCTGATTGGCTACTGCTCAGCCGCTGATTGGCTGAGGCGCCTGGCTCTGACGTCACGAGTCGTATAAAAGGGGTGAAAAATCGAGAATCAGGAGCATCACCGGCGTGGAAGCTGGCCCAAGCAGGACGAGTGGACTATCGGTATAGACGTGTGCAACTGCTAACCTATGGTGATTCCAACATCATCCGGTGCCATTCGGATTTCAGCTCATCCGTGGTGGTAAGGGGTCCTCGGCTTGCACAGTTTTTGTACACCCCTGGATGGCCATCCGGGGGTAATAAATTAACTTAAAGTAACAACTCCCGCATCCAGACCTTTCTAGGGGAGTCTTTCTGTCGGAGGGCCGTGCGGGCCCAGATGTAATTCTACAGAATGTAGAGCTGATGGTGATACTTGGTGGATGACTCGCCGAATCTGCCAACCACGCTGAAAAGTGGACCTCAACCTCCGCACTGCATGTTGTGTGTGATTTAATTAACTTTTCGAGCACAGTCTGTGTGAACTTTTCCCGGTGCGCCGATAGAGCTATGCGACATACCCCGCACTGTTTGCCAGTTATTGTACATGCATAAAGATTATATAAGCAGCCATCTCGATTGATGGGGTGCTTTCAACTTTCATACTACCGTCGCCTGGCAGAAAACTTTACAACTACTGTTTAAATGATGTAGCAGCTAAGAGACTATATAATGGACATCTCCTGAACTGGTCCGTTACCTGTCCTGAGAATGTACCATATCAGACCTGCCTGGAGAAGTCAGCTTGCGGAGACCTGCCTGCAGATACTTGCCTGCGGATGTCTTCCTGCGGAAATCTTTCCAGCCTTAGAGATCAGGCCATCTCGCGCTACTTATATGTTAGCGCCTCAATTTCAGTAACTTGTGAACTTGTTCTGTACCGATGACCAATAGGTACTCAAGTATCTATACTATTGAACATATAATAATTATTTCCGTATATGGTACTGATGACTAATAGGTACCTTACTTGTCTTATGACCACATTCCTATAATTTCTGTTTTACTGTGAATAGTATCCTTGTTTACTGTGGGTGCTTTCAACTAGCGGTACCGTAAGGTCTAGTGACTATGATACTTTAAAATTATCATATTCATTATCATCCATCCGTTAGATTGTGTATTGGTTAGTTATGTATATAGCAAGTAGCCATCTAGTTAATATGTTTTGTTTATTTATAAAAGCTCTAGACCACAGTACGCTAGGAAATACTATACAGAAACATATATATCCGCACCATGATTGCCGCCAGCATCAATATTACACTGAGGTCGGTGATCATGCTCTAAATGAGCCTGACATGTTACCGACTAAACCTGGCTATTCAGCTCGATAGGATATGTTTAAAGTGGTTAGGGACAATTTCTCCATTAGAGACACATAGTGTACGCCTCTTTTCCAGTTGTTGTGGTAATGTAGCCCCACACACTGGCAAGTTTGTGTAAAATTGGCCAGTTACATATAGGGCCTCATATATTTATTGAGTGATTGTCTCTTTTCACGATCCACCATCCGTATGGCTTATTAATTGTCTGGATTCCCAATCGACACATTAACAGGATCCGACCCTGGGAAACTATCGGAGGTTTCCAAGTGGTGATAGTTAAAGTGTTGATCTACATAAACACGTCCCCGTGTCTTCGGATACTTATTAGGTAGACACCACCACCACCACCCCCCACCCCACCCCCAACCCCCCCCACCCCGCCCCCAACGCGCCAAAGTAGGAAGCTCTGCGAAATAATAATAATATTAATTAATATGTTGTAATACCGACCTGCAGTGCATCTCTGGGCATCATAGAAAATAACCCTAACGACAGGTCAAATGTTAGCTCCGTAACACGTGGTGCCGGACGAGATGCGGATCTCCATCTAACTCATTGTCGTGTCTGGGTGAGGTTTTAGAGCCCATCACGCCCTCATGGGAAGGACACTAGCGGTGGATATCCGTCTCTCCATCTCCACCATAATGACATGTCAGTATTTAAATTTGCTTATGTGACCTGTGAAACTTGTCGGGTGATGTTATATGTGGTTGTGGGGTGAGGTAACTGGATTGTTGTTTGATTCGGGAACTTTGTTCCGTAACATGTACGCACGCTATCCATGGAGGTAGATGCTATGCGGGGCGACCTAAAGGAAGCTGCGTGCAACGGATAAACGTATCTAAAGTTAATTAGTAAGCCCTGCCACTTGCGGCCAAAGTTTGTTTTCATTACTAACAAGCAATTGATAGGTTAGAAGGCCTGCATAAATAAAGTGGCAACTACCAATGCAGTAACTTTGGAATTACATAAGACGATGACCTGGGAATTCTTCGGAAATTGTTCATCCCATCTTCACGTAAACCAGTTTGCATCACATTAACTATGGCTTCACTATAATTTTCAGCCCTTAGCATTTTCTGTTGAACAATAGAGTGGCCCTTGTTGCATGCTCTTTTCCTCCGCTTTCGCGTTGAAGGCATTTTCCTGTGACGGAGGCCCACGCGAGGCACTTACCTCTCGCAACAACAATGTTTTCTTTGTGTGTGTGTTAGGGGTGTACTAGTTTATATTAAACTATCTAGTGACTTCGTTGCGGAGTTACCTCTTGCGGAGATAGGTCTGCGGATTCAAGGATCTATGTGGTACCTCCGGTGAACCATGTGGAAAGAACACCAGATGGCTCTAGGTTGTGTATTACTGTGCTCATTCACTGTCAAACGCATAGAACTGTTTGTATAGTAGTACTAAATTTATAACTGCTTAATTAACACCTTATCCATTGCTCTAAATTAGAATGGACAGACATACCAGTGACACAGATAGTTGGGACGACACCATGTGTTTTAATCTCGGCGGCAATGGTCGCACGGCCCCATTGTAACATTAGTGTTCCATCGGCTCTAGAGGCCAGACACGATAGAGGATCCGCAACCCTGAGATCCACAGCTAACCAGCCCTCCCGCACATCATGCACTTGTGGTGCGATGGAATGGAATGTCATGGCGGACCAGCGCATACTCCCCCGCCCCCCCGCGAGCTACAGGTGGTGCCTGATGTGGGGCTCGAACACATGACCCCAAGATTAAGAGTCTCATGCTCTACTGACTGAGTCAATAATTTCCCTGGTGCGGGACGACTAACACCGCCTCAACACGAGTTTTCACCAATCAGCGAGGGGACTGACATTCCGTGATGCCTTGCAGGCAGGAACTCAATACATCACCTTATCGGACCTCCGCGATATGCCATCACCAACCACGCTGGATCGCGGACGACCATGACAAAGACCCCAATGGGGGCAACCTCACCATTCATGACCATTTTGTTCACCAACCTCATCAATGGGTGACCAGTGGCCGAACGCTTATGTGCCATACCCCGCATCCTCGCCTTTTCGTGCGTCTTCACCTTACTACCCAGCGGGACCGCGTTACAAACCAGAGGATGCGGTTACACCTTTTCAGCAATACATCATAAGACCTACACATCACACACATCATCTGCGTCCGTCACCTGCACCGCCTCCTTATGAGGAATATCCATCACATCAATCAACAGAATGTCCACGTCGTCTGCATAACACGCCTCAACCCGTCTATAGACCTACACCTGTCTATGGACCCGCATCAGGGCGGTATTCGGCGGAACCTATGTATCATGCACAGCATCAGCAACGTGAATCACCTTCATGGATACGGCACCATCAGCATCGTCAGGGACATCGAAGGGTGACACCACCCACACCACCACAAACACGCCAACCAGCATCCGTATTCTCATCAGTTTCACCAGCACCACCACCAGGTTTCGCACCCATCACTTCTCCGCGAGGTCAGATCATTCTCCCCCCCCCCCCACCCACCCCAACCCCGAATTTAGCAGGGAGACTGAGTGGGCTAATTACAAAGTTCAATTCGAAATCATAAGTCGTACCAACCTGTAGACCAATCGTCAAATGGGAGAGTATTTAGCCGCAAAGCTGTCTGGGAAAGCTCTACATGTCCTGGCAGACTTAGGCACAGACTACACACTAACATACATGGAACTGGAGAGCGCATTGTCGGAAAGATTCGGTGACACAGCCCTTGGGGAAACTAGTCGATTACAGCTCAAAAACTTACGTCGATGCTTGGAGGAAACATTACCGGAATTAGCTAGTCGCATCCATTGGTTAGTTACCCATGCATATCTCAGCACAAATCTTGAGGGTATCACCAACTTACATCTAGACACTTTCATCGACACAGTGAGTGGGGAAACTGCCTTGAAGGAGAAATTGTTCCTCACAGAGCATGGTAGCCTCCAACAATTAATGGTCACCGTGGTTCGTATCGAAAACCTCTTGGAGTGGGAAAAAACATTCGCCGCCAACTGCATCCTATAAACGAAGTTAATGATGGAAATGTCGCCGCCACCACCAACACAGAATTCACTACTGCAACCGTAACTACCTCAGCATCCGACCAACATGCACAACAAGCATCAAACACCAGCAAAAATCGCGTGTCTAGAGGAAGGGGGCGTGGCCAATCCCACTACAATGCCCCAGGACGTGGGAACCAGCACAACAATAACAATCGTCAGAATATGCACGATAGGTTAGAAGAGATTACTAAACAGATCACCGCACTCACCAATCTGGTCACCACACTCAATAACAATACCGACACAATCCACCACCAGACCAGCCATCACTACAGCTTCAGCACCACAAACAAACATGTGCTTTGGATGTGCTCAGCTGGGCCACCAGAACGATTGATGCCCTAACCGTCCTCCCTGAACAACTCCTTCCACTGGCCGATGCACTCCACAGCCTGAGAATCCGTCAAAATAGCAAGGGCACTGATTACAGAGTCACTCTGGTGCCCATTCAAAAACCCGGCTCAACTGCAGCCTCTGAACCACAACATCAGGCGGCCACTACTAACACTCAATTCTCCTCTACACCATACATGTACTCGTACTCGGCTTCCTCCATGTCAGTACCAACGATGCACACTGCATCCACAGCACTGACATCTTCCCTCTCCGGAAAATGTGACCCCGCAAATTCTGCTTCTACTCAACCTTCTTTTCTATGTAAAACGGCAGTGGTAGGCTGTAGCACCTCCACTGAAACAACGTTTATACAAGCAACACGATCCACCACCAAGGCACTTAACAGTCCTTATAGCATCATCCACTGCATCTACCAGCAGCAGCAGTGATTCGGAAGGGAGTATACATTCTGCATCATGGATCCGAAAAAGGACGCGCCACCGAAAGAACGAAAGAATCCCGCGACGTCACTGCTTCTTCTCTGCATCAACAAAACATCCAATGATGCACTATAAGAAGTGGCTCGCTCAAGTTGTGCTTATCCATGATCATGACAATCCTATCTGCACTGCTGTTTACACCAACTCAACATACATGGGACCAGCAACAACACCACAACCATTGCTACCCCCAACTCCGTCCTCGCCTAAGCAATCGCAGCAGCGTCGACGATGGGCTGGCCCTTTCCACACTCAGCCACCAATCGCACTCACGGAAGCAATAAAGAAACAAGCCGACTATATACAGAATGATACCCCACCATCCTCACTTCCACAAATGGTATCATTGGAAATTCTTCCGCAGGTACACCGTAAAGTGATATATAAGTGTGCCTGCCTGTTTAGCGGCATTTCCAACAGTGCCACTGTAGACACTGGAGCTTCCATCACCGTTTTTAACAAGCACTGGTATGAGAGCATCCCACCTCATAGGAAGCCACCCCTTAAGCCTACAAACATATTTTTGCAAACAGCTAAGGAAGCTGATGTCCCTGTGGCTGGTACAGTAGACTTCCTAATACAGATAGAGGAGATGCAATTCATTCAGCGAGTCGTCATCGCCTCTATTCAAAACGATAACCTGCTTGGTTCTGATTTCGTCAGTGCCAGCGAAGCCATCATACATTGCAGACAACAGGAATTAGACATACACAGGGGATACCGGAGTCATCACTGTACGATAAATGTGCGGTGATTTTAGCGACAACAGCCACGGTTGAGCCGGGACAGGAGAAAATCTTATGGGTCACCGCACCACAGCTAGGAAACAATACTCACATAGCCATGTTGGAACCAGACCCTGAATACATGATGGCCTCACAATGCGCCAGTCACCGTATGATCATGGACACCACCGACAAGAATCGCATACCTTATCATGTATTCAATTGCACAGCAGACCCAATGACTCTTGAACCAGGGTTCCGTTGTGGCCATTTGGAGGATGTGATATCACTGGCGACAACACCCACTGCATCTACACCAGCAATAACTTTTGATGATTTGGCAGACCATTTACAAGACTAATATTTGCATGTCACAGTTGGATTGGTGCAATCTCAAAAACAACAAATACGGAAATTACTTTACAATTACTGTGATAGTTTCTCGGCCGGAGACATGGATCTGGGGGAAACTCATCTAGTAACGCACTCCATTGACACCGGAAACAACAGACCCATTTGACAACCGGTGCGATGACTTCCCATATATAAGGAAGCGGAAGCATACAAACAAGTGAATAACATGTTGCAGACAGGAATAATAGAGCCATCAGCATCCCCCTGGGCAGTCCCATTGTACTAGCAGGCAAAAAGGACGGATCTTTGCGGTTTTATATAGACTACTGCCACCTTAATGATCTTAGCATCAAAGACGCGTATCCGTTACCATGAATATATCAGGCCTTAGATTCCTTTTCCGGAGCCAAGTGGCTTTGTATCCTTGATTTGGCTAGTGGATACTGGCAGGTAGACATGGATGAGGCTGACACGGAGAGGACCGCATTCGTCTGCAGAGATGGTCTTTTTCAGTTTCGCAAAACACCCTATGGCTTGTGCAACTCTCCTGGAACGTTCCAACGTCTCATTGAGCGGGTATTAACTACCCTGTAAAGGGAAATCTGTCTGTGTTACATTGACGACGTATCGTCTTTGGTTCCTCGTTTGAGCAAACCCTATCCAATTTGGACACTGTGCTGTCCCGTTACCAGAGAGGGATAGGATCCTCGAAGGGTGATGGGAACAGGCAGCAGTGGGACCACGAGGGTCTGGAGGCACATAAAATCATAGCTATAGGGCTAAAGAGATACTGAAGGCCTCCATGTCTAATAAAGGATGAATTGACATCCTACTGTAGTACCATCTAGTCGGCGTATTGTTCAGGCTACGGAGATTTTTGGTTCATCCTGTTTCAGTAAGTGGACATGCATGGTACGTGGATGACAGTCCACATCCAGGACATCTCTAAGCAAAATTTAGGTTTGCTTAGCATACTGTGTGTGTGTGTGTTGTAATATTTGAGGCGTTTATATGCTAGTTCCCAATGCTAGGGTCTAGACTTAGCATACTGAAGATGGCCTGCATGTAAGGCCGGGGGAAACGGTCAAAGTTCGCATTCTGTTGGCAAATAGGTGCCGATCAGCGCATCTGTTTCCCCTGTGCATGAGCTCAGATGGTGATCGCTATCGACTGGGTCGCCGGCCGGTTGTTTTGATCATGTCAGTTCATCTGTGTGATCAAGATGGCTGTATGTACAGACAGGCAATGGCAAGCGTTCGTATTGCGAGCCATACCTCCCATGATCAGAGGTCATGAAAAGTGATTCTTTGGGAAGCGGGAGGATATATGCGTGAGAGGGGCATCACATGAAAGGATCATGGGCAATGTTCCTTTATCATGTTTCTATGGGCATGGTTATTGATCTCATGTTAGACTATGCTCCGCGATCATGTCTTTAATGAGCATGGGTCGCATCTTTGGATTAAATGTCCTATGGGCCCTGTTCTCCAATTATGTTTCTTATAGGCATAGTCTTTAATCTCATATGCATATACGGGAAAGGCACCCAGCCTAGGCTGCATCCCTGTGTGAAGCACTGAGCGGCGTCCCATGATGGAGACAGACCATGTACCGGGAAAGCCAAAGGGTATATAGTATTAGGTGTTGGCCCCTAATGCTATTTAGTGTCCGTATGGCCAGTTTAAAGCCCAACCCAGGAAATTTCATATCTTCAGACAGAGTGTCGAGTTCCTGGGACACGGCATATCCGGCAATGGAGTACAAACAAAAGCAGTGGTGGAGTGGCAGACACCGACGTCTGTCACGAACACCCAGAGTTTCCTCGGCCTCTGCCAGTACTATCGCCGTTACATCCATCACTTCAGCGAGATTGCATCACCCCTATACAGGATCACCGACAAGGATCGACCATTCGAGTGGACGAGTGAGTGTGAAGGTTCCCTCAGGGCACTGAAGGAACTCTTGACCAGCGCGCCAATTCTTGATCATCCCAACCCTACCCTCGATTTCATCTTGGACACTGATGCGTTGGCTTACGCCATCGGCGCAGTTCTCTCTCAGGTGACAGAAGATGGAATGGAGCAGGTACTGGGTTATGGTTCACGTACTCTTAATAAAACAGAGAAATGTTATGCGACCACAAAGCAAGAATTACTTGCGGCGGTGCACCTCGTCAAGTATTACAAATACTTTCTGTGTGGGCGCCCATTTACCCTCCGTACCTACCACGCCTCACTACGCTGGCTCAGAAACCAAAAAAATCTGGAGGGCCAGGTAGCGAGGTGACAGGAATCCCTGCAGGCCTACAACTTCAACGTCGTTCATAGACCCGGCAAGCTGCATGGAAATTTCGACGCCTTGAGCAGAATCGGGCTCGAGGATGAACAAGAAGTGGCCACCACCATGATACATACAACACAGCCATCTCCGGTGTTCCCCGAATTGTGGTGCATAGAGTGGAACATGGAGACAGTCGCTCGCGAACAAGCAACAGACACGCAAACATGACATATATACACGTGGATCCAGTAGGGGGTACGTCCTCCCAGGGAATCTGTTACACCATTATCCGTAATGGCAAAATACTACTTTCAGCGGTTTGAAGAATGCTACATTCAGGATGGGGTTCTCTACATCAACAATCACATAGTGATTGCGGAGCGCTATCGAAACACAATATTACAACAACTTCATGATAAAGCTGGACAGCTAGCGATTGTACCGACCTTAACATGGATAAAACAGAGATTCCACTGGGTCGGGATTTGCGATAGTGTGAAGGCATCGGTCGCCAAATGTGTCCCATGCCAAAGACGCTCTGTTGGCCAGCACCATTCCGCAGCTCTTCAAATTAAGATCGTTTGTGCGCCATGGGAGCGAGTGGCTATTGATGCTCTCAGACCCTTAAATACGATGGATGAAGGAAACCAGTACATCCTCGTATTGCAAGATTATTTTACAAAGTGGCTAAAAGCATTTGCTTTGCCAGACGAAGAGGCATCCACAGTAGCGGAGGTCTTGGCAAGCAATGTGTTCTGCTGGTTTGGAATTCCGTATGAGCTGCATTCCGACCAAGGAAGTAATTTTGAGAGTCGGCTGATCTCCGAGCTCTGCAAATTGTTTCATGTCATCAAAACCCGCGCCGCCCCATATCACCCAAGAAGTGACGGCATGGTGGAGAGATTTAATCGTACTCTCACGGAAATGTTGACAAAGGAAACACACCTTGATTGTCGAGATTGGGATCTATGACCCCCATATGTGCTCATGGCATACCACACGTCAATACATTCCAGCACGGGTTGCACCTCTGCACGGTTAATGTTAGCCCATGAATTACACATACCCCTGAATCTGGCCATGACCAGTATTCCGGGAGACAAAAATTCACCATCTCTCTATGTAGAGTTCATATGGCAGCGAATAGAACAGACCCATGAGCTAGTGAGAGCTACTTTATCCCATGCACACCAGCGTCAGAAAACGTGGCACGACCGGCGGGTGCATGGAGACCCGTATGAGGCGGGAAAAATGGTTTGGGTTCATGATTCGCGACGTTCTGCAAACATGCCAAGTAAACTGAGTTACCAATGGAAAGGCCCCTATGTGTAGTAGGTAAGAAGTCTGACGTGGCCTACCATATCCGGGCCTCGGATGGCCTGACCTCAGTCATCCGCTTCGATCGACTTACACCTTGTGTCAGTGATGGCCCAATGCCAGAGCTTGGGCTGGACGTTCCTTGTCACACCGGTACCCAGACAGATGTCTCTACGGAAGCAAGTATTCCCGACGTTAGTCCAGCGCACCACGGCGCCAGTCCGACCTCTGTCCTACCAAGCCGGAATTCTGGTGAACGATCAACTAATGCTGAGGACGATGACGAGATACGTGCTCGCCATCTCTCTCCACAGTGCGGGTCTACACAATCTGGAAAGTCGTATCTGAAGACGTTCTCGTTTGTTTTGTCCAAGGGGAAGGACGGAAAAGTTGTTCCGCCGACCTCTTCCCATTCCCACCCACTTGATGCTATTACCCCAATTATGGAGTTACCACAAGCGGAAGCTGAGGCTGCCCCAGGCCATGTTTCTTGTGGGGTGGAACATGTAATAAATAGCATGGAAGTGAAGAGACCGGATGTCGCCTTGGCTTGTTTTGAAGAACAGCAACACCTCACAACTCTGTGTACCACTCCATACCCCCCAAATCACGCAACCACCCCCTCCCCAAGGTGCAGCCATTCCAAAGGCACCACCACTGACCCATCTCCAATGCGCACCTCTAGTCTATGCACCAAGTTCGGACATCATTCGCCCTATCCATCTCACACTCCACTCGTTGTCTGTTGACCGTCACTCTTAAGATATGAGAGAGCCCGCTGTTACAGAGGAGGTGGCATCCCTCACCGCAGCAACCACCCACCCACACACACACACCCCAAATCTGCCACCACCCTCTCCCCACCCATCCCCACACCATCCGCGGCCGGTGGCAGGGAAACATACTGTTCAGCAGACTCTTGGCTCGAATATTCCTGGTACTTAAAAATTATGACAGTACCAACCGTCGTGTAATGGGAGATGACCATACTCTCCATCCAAAGGGCACCCCGACCACCATTGCCCTACCACGCACACACACGCACGCACGCACGCACGCACGCGCGAACGAACGCACGTGCGCGCGCACAAACGCACGCACAAATGCACGCACAAACGCACACAAAGCCAAGGACTAGGCCTAGAGAGAATAATGTCTAATACAGAGAGCATATTCATCTGAAATTCAAATGATTCTCTATCCCACTTGTGTACTCCTGTCATGCCTGCTTTTAGGGGCTGCCAGTGTCAGAATAAATAAGTGCCAAGCACTTTGAACAGAATTTGATTGACCGTTGATAAAAAGCTTTATACCGCAATCTCTGAAGCATTGGATTCAATGGAGGTGCATATATTGATAGTGCAGTATATATGTATTTAATGAGGTTAGTGATAGCTGTTGTTTGAAAATTATATATATATAATGAGGTTATTGAAAGTTGCTGTTAACGAATTATACCACCAAAGGGTGCTTATCATATAGTATAAGTTATCTAATGCATTACATTACCCATCATGCATATTATATGTATACTTTCAAGGATCCACTCTGCCATTTAAAATTAGGTTTCAACTGGCATCACAATCAAGAGAAGACAATTGTCACCTTACGTTCGAATTTAACGGCATCAAACCAACAAGAAAGCACACATGTCTGGGAATTAAGTACACCTTAAATTGTAAGTCTTTTCCAACTGAAGATCCGTAAGTTTAATGTGAGTGGCACTGATAGTGACGTATTGAGAGGTTTGTATAATGAATCAAAATGGTTTCACCATAATTACGGTGTCTATGCACAGTAGCTCAATAGATTGATACTACATAGGAAAGTGATGTGTTCCAAGTGAGACTGTAATCTAATCATTTGTATTTATCAATGAAATGTTGGTCAAAACTTTCACAAATAGAAAGTGCACTGATATTACAACTGCTAATTCTAGGAATTGAATATTGCAAAGCAAGGAAACAACAGCATTCTGTCAAATTACCTAAATATAATGTGCACATTTCACTTAACCTTTTGATAACATTAGCAGTGTGGCCTCTATGCGTGGATTAAGGAGCAATCATTAATAATCTGTTAACTTTAAGTAATGATCCACATACATTCACAAAATGCATGTAAATAAAATTGTTAAAATTGTATATTTTAGAAGAATAAATTTTGTACATCAATGTAATGATATGAAATAAATGAAATCATCATAAGTTCAGATTTCATCACATTGAGACCAACAATTTAACCATGTAAATCACAATTTCATATTGATGCGAATGTTGGGGCTTTAAGTACATTAGGAAATGTGGTTTGGGTGCCATGTGTCTGGACTGTATCCCATGTATCTCCAAGCCACACATAATTGACACTACACATTGACTTCCATGAAGGACGCCCCTATAGTTCATGTTCTACAACTGTGCGGGCTTTCTCATCAAGAGATACTCTATGAAGCAACCCAGAGTAATGATCTTAATGCGGTATTAAGTCAAGCAATTGTTGTTTCTTATATTTCTATCACGTGGAAGTTCTCCTAATTGTAATGCTCAGAAGTAAGAGTACACCCAGTGGCAGGAGAAAAACCTTCATTACATATATGTCAAAAGGACAATTGAAAGTTTGACTTTTATCCGAATCTCGCACATCATGTGAGAAAATGCAATACATACTGATTTGAAAAATGGTTTGTCTTAATGGAGTTAAATATCACACACCGTTCTGCATTGCTTAAAGGCAATTTGCCTGGAAGTTGTTGCTGCCCACGTTAGTACTTGTTTACAGTCCAAAATGTGTAGCAATACGCGACATGTAGGTATGGCCAGGATGTAAATTTCAACTAGGACTTACTCATATACACAGTTGTATAATTGTCGCTTCTATCGAGCCTGCGTGACGAGTCTGCTCATAGTGCTGCAAACTGTGGATATAACGAGATTCTGACAGTTGAATGAAGAGGATAGTAGTCCATTTCTAAGGCGGTGTTGCTGAATGTTTGTGCTTTCCTACATCAACGCTATTTCCCATTATGAACCACGTTTCTTAGCGAACAGAATAGGGCTGTGTGTTACATGCTGACAATTTAGCTGTAACTACACCAATCGCATGACCAATTGTCAACGATTCGCTTTTGATGTAAAGAATTGCTTACATGTATTGACCTGTTTAATAATTTACATTGTCCTTCTTTGGCTGGCGATGTAGAAACTAATCCAGGCCCTACTAACTGTTCAGAAATGTCTGTTGTCCATCTCAATGTATGCGGCCTCAAAGATAGAATACATCTTATCGAAGCTAATCTGTCCAACTTTGACATCATTGCCATTACTGAAAGCAACCTTACCCAAAATGTTAACAATAGCTTAATCATACTACCTGGTTTCCAGGAGCCTTATCGGATGGACCGCCAGCAGCCGTGGGGAGACGTGTGCGTCTATATTTCTAACAACGTGGCAACTACCCGTCGTATTGAATATGAATGTCGTGGCATTGAAATGATGTGGATCGAGATTCACGACCGCCCTGATTTATTATTTTGTGTAATTTACCGGCCACCTACCACAAGTGTTGACAAATGGCAAACTATCACCGACAATATTGAGAATGTTCGTGACTTAAATCCAACCAAAAATCTTCTCTTACTCGGCGACATTAAAGACGATCTTCTCAATCCATCTAAGCATCATCTACGTGACTTCATATCTACGTTTGGCTTCCACCAGTTAATACAAGAACCAACCCGACCCATTTCAAATACATTACTTGATCCAATTATTATCAGCTGTGCCAGAATAGTAAAAGAGAGTGGATTACTTGCGCCATTTTGTAATGATCATACTCCAGTATATTTGGTTTTATCATCCTCCATACCTAAACGTAAAACATACACTCGCCATATATGGGACTTGCGAAAGCTGATTGGGATTTATTCAGGGATCACTTAACTAACGCACCATGGAACAACATCCCCGATGTTAATGGCGTCGACACTTGGTGTCAGACAATCACTAAAAACATTATCGGCGCTGCTAGTATTAGTATCCCAAATAAAACTATAACTATAAACTCAAACGATAAAGCCTGGATGTCCAGCAAAATAAAGCACGAAATGAGAGTCGTGGAAAAATTGTTCAAGAAATCAAGAAAAACTAACCGAGAGCAAGACGTGGCCAACTTTAAAAAACAGAGAAACCTCATCAATAGATTAGTCCGAACAGCGAAAGAAAACTTCAGGAATAAATTAGCTGAAAAAATAAGGCATGGACGCACAGGTTCTAAAGAGAGGTGGAAAATATGCAAGACGTTCCTATGTGATACTAACTATAATTTTAGCGAAATGTCGCCTCTGAAGCGTGATGACGGCTCATTCTCTTACGACTCTTTAGAAAAGGCAAGCCTCCTTAACCGGTACTTCTATAGCATCGCCAATATTGACGATGCTAATGCCAACTTACCTCCTCTATCTATGTATACGGACACTACTCTCCACTCAATTACAATATCAAACACTGACATCTCCGATGTACTGTCCAATCTGGACACGTCTAAAGCTGTTGGCCCGGATAAATTAAGTCCGAAACTCTTATTCGAGAGCCAACAAGTATTGGTCCCAATACTAGCGCAGTTCTTTAATTACTCACTTTCTAGTGCGAAGTTCCCCACTTCTTGGAAAATCGCTAATGTAACCCCTATATTCAAGAAACGAGACAGGAACTTTTGTTCAAATTATCGACCAATATCACTGTTGTGTTGTCTTAGTAAAGTTATGGAGAGAACCGTTTTTAAACATATCTATAACTATATTGGAAACGATATCACTCTATATCAGTCACATTCTACAGTAAATCAACTGCTTGATATCTACACGGATATTACTCAAGCCCTTAACGATCAAAAGGAAATAATCTTTCTATTCTTCGATCTATCTAAAGCCTTTGATCGAGTATGGTATCGTGGCCTCCTACAGAAGCTTAGGAATGTTGGTATCTGTGGAAATCTACTTGCATGGTTCGACAATTATCTTGGAAACCGATACCAGCGAGTAGTTATAAACGGTAATGAGTCCACCCTACTTCGTTTACATTCTGGCGTGCCACAAGGCTCTGTGCTTGGTCCTTTGTTATTCTTAGTTTTTATTAATGACATGCCCAGCGATATAATTCACAATATTAGACTTTTTGCTGATGACACGTGCCTATATGTAATGTCAGATGATCTAAAAGAACACACTGCCACACTCGATTACGATCTACTGACCATGCCGCATTGGGCAAACATGTGGCTCGTCGAGTTTAATGCCTCGAATACTACATCTATATTTTTTCCCTGCGCAACGAGCCCACGTCCTTTTCAATCAACTTTAAAGATTCTGAAATTCTACAGTCAACTGATCATAAGCACCTCGGCATTACCTTTAATAACAAAGGGAATTGGCTTAACCATGTGAGTAATCTCATAGCAAACGCTCAAAACAAACTCTCCTTACTTAAAGGTCTAAAATATATTCTAGACCGTAAATGTCTCGAGACCATGTACAAAACATTTATTAGACCATCTTTAGAATATGCAGATGTTGTGTGGGATAATATTCCACAATATCTTGTAATTCGGCTAGAGGATATCCAAAAAGATGCTCTCAGAACGGTATGTGGAATGACATGTAGTGCAAGCACTGGAGACCTGTACTTAGAAACAGGCATCGAAATCTTGTCAAGCAGACGTGAATTTCATAGATTATCTATGCTATTTAAAATTATTAACGGGATGACCTGTGAGGTTCTGGTCAACCAACTTCCCACACTATCCCAAGCACGAAATCCGTACAATATACGTCATCCAAATTTCTTCACTCCATTCTGCTGCCGTACTGAGCTCTTCTATGGATCCTTTTTCCCAGCAACCATCCGCGCCTGGAATATGCTTCCTGTGCCGGTGAGAGATTCTGTCACTCTTCTAGAATTTAAAAGCAAACTCAAGGCTATGTTACCCATACGACAACCCCCTGAGTGGTATTACGTAGGCCCGAGGTTTGCCAATATAATGCTATGCAGGCTCCGAAATGGTTGTAGTTCTTTAAACCGACATCTATTTGACAACTTTCTGTCGGAATCTGCCAGTTGTTCTTGTGGGCACAATGATGAATCTACAAACCACCACCTCTTACATTGTGCCCTTTTTAACGAGCAAAGAGTCGTTTTCCAAAATCAGCTTGCCTTGAACGATATTTCTCTTGCTAATCTTACGGTCAACCAGCTTCTATGCGGGACTTACACTGCCAACTTGGAAATGAACAAACTGATCTGTAATACGGTATGTCAATACATAATTAACACCAACCGCTTTCAGTAGTTTCCCGTTCGCGAACTTATATACACCTGTGCAAAAGTTAAGCACCAGCAAAAACAATAGAACGTAGAAACATGATGGTACAACTAGGCTGCCATACTTTTTGTCCCCGCGTTAGCTGACATAATTCCAAGTACAAAATGCACATGCATGCATGACTTCACACCGCTTGATGTCCGTGCGTGGCGGGAAACAGCACACGTGTTCAGTTATGTAAAAGTCCAGTTTGAGTTGTAGAACATTACATACAGATTTAGGCGACAAGATTAGGAATTTTGTGTTCATGACCGTGGTTTATTTGTACAGAGAGAATTAGCTCTTGATTGTGAACCGCTATGGCAAGACGAAGGTTAAGTGATCGTGTGAAATGGCAAATCATAGGCATGCATACCACTGGTATGTCATGCAGAGAGATTGGCAGACAGCTGAACATTAACCATACTGTAATCAGTCGTTTGATTGCAAAACATGGGCAAACTAACGAGGTGAAGGACAGGCCTAGATCTGGAAGACCGAAGAAGACTACTGCCCGTGATGATCGAGCCCTAGTACGCCTTGTTAGGAGATCTCCATTCACCAACAGCAGAGTGCTCAGCCAACAATGGGAAACGCGCAATAGAGTGTCAATGTCTACCGTCAAAAGGAGACTGTATGCTGCTGGCATGAAAGCTAGGAGACCTGTCAGACGTCCTCTCCTCACTGCACACCACAAAGAGGAGCGTCTGAGGTAGTGCAACGAAAGAAGACAGTGGAACATGAGATCCTGGAGACGGGTACACTGGTCCGATGAAAGTCGGTTTCCTGCTTCATGCCACAGATGGTCGAACTCGTGTATGGAGGTCCAGACACACGGCGTACGACCAACGTAACATCATGGAAGAAGTTCCATTTGGTGGAGGTTCCGTTATGATATGGGGGTGCATCTCATTTGATTGTAAGCTGGATCTGTTGACTGTACCTGGAACACTAAATGGACAAAGATATCAAGATTCCATACTGGATAGAGTTGTGGTCCCTCATTTTGTAAATCATGCACCTGGAACCCACCCTATATTCATGGATGACAACGCCCGACCACATCGTGCTAGAGCTGTGCATGAATACCTCCGCCAGAATGCCATCGAAACCCTACCATGGCCAGCAAGGAGCCCTGACATGAACCCTATTGAGCATATCTGGGACATTCTGGGAAACATGGTGAGAAGGAGGGATCCTCCTGTGCAGAACCTACAGGAATTAACAGACGCACTCCATCTTGAATGGCAACGAATACCACAATGGCGTATCAGTCGGTTGGTGACCAGCATGAGACGTCGTGTCCAGGCCGTCATCCAGGCACAAGGTGGATATACCCGGTATTAATAATGGCAGTCTCAAACTCGTGAACAGATGTTAAACTTCGTTTTCAGACACCATTAATGACAATCTCGCCACGTGTGTCAACTGTAGGGCAATAGTTGTCAGTTGTGTCAACGTAACCATATTCAGGCCTCGTTTTCAAGTTCAAACAAAATCATACAGTGTTTCCCCACCATCATAATCAGCATTCCTCTAGTTGCATTATTACCTCTTGCACTAAGATGGATGGGTACATAAATGTTTATGCTATTGCTTTCTTCATAGCACATGAATATACCCTCGCATGTGCGTAAAAATAGGGTGGTGCTTAACTTTTGCACAGGTGTATAGTTTAAGGGGTAAATGGACACCTGCCCAACACGTACAGGTCGGGGCGAAGGCAGCACCTAGAGCTCACCTCTGCTATTCTTCCATTTGATGTTATTCCTCGCTCTCTCTATCGCTCACCCTCTCCCCCCCCCCCCTTCCCCCTCTCTCTCTCTCTCTCTATCTCGGTCTTTCTTCCTACTCTCCCCCACCTCACACTCAACATCCACATACTTATACACACTAACAGACTACAATTAATTAAACTATTATGATTTGCCGCCATTTTGTTGTAAAAAGGTTTTGAATAATCTGTGCTATGGGAAACACGGGCATAAGACTCTAAGTCTTATCGTGCTTCCATCTGAACAAAATAAATCACGTTTAAACCAAAGAATTGCTTACATGGTGGCAGCACAGGGCTGATTGTAAATGGGACTTCTGTTGTCTAGGATTGATATCGGATATCCAATTTAATACATCATAATATTAAAGTCATCATGTCCCATGTAGTAGAGACACTTTTGCACGAGATATGAGATGCCAGCCGATTTCTGTTCAATTTACCGAACATGACTTCTTAATCGTTGTAACTACTGAGTGCCATAATCGTTTAGTCTCTTGTCGGTACAGACCGGGGTACCTTAAACAAAAAGAAGCTGTCTGTGCAACTGGTCATTTGTCAGCCTGTTCTATAATCGTAAACATGCACGTATGGCGTATTCACTGCAGCCCATTCGACAGCCTGCATTTCAATACTGTTCAGCTCAATGGTGTCAATTTCCTGGAGCGAATAGGAGAAAACTCTTATATAATTTAGATAATGCGATTATTACCTGCTACATATTTGATAGTAATTTGTATGAACATTGTTGCTGCAATAGCTTTCAGTTTATATATTCTAAGATAATCATAATAATTTTCAGCTAACACTTGCTACGGACATAAAAAGTTATTTCTCTCTCTCTCTCTCTCTCTCTCTCTCTCTCTTTCTCTCTCTCGCTCTCTATCTCTCTCACTCGCTCCCTCTCTCTCCCTATCTCCCCTCTCTCTCCTTTCTCTCTGTCTCTCTCTCTCCCTCCCTCCCTCTCCCTCTCTCCCTCTTTAGTGAACGAGATGGAACGGGAGGGTGAGGGAGTGAGAGAGGGAAATGAAAGTGGGAGAACAAGAGGTAGATCGCGGTAGATCGGGGAGGGAGCGAGACAGGGAGAGAGAGAGAGAGAGAGAGAGAGAGAGAGAGAGAGAGAGAGAGAGGGATGATTGGAAGAGCGATGGAGAGAGAGAGAGAGAGAGAGAGAGAGAGAGAGAGATAGAGAGAGAGCGAGATAGAGCGAGAGAGAGAGAGAGAGAGAGGAGAGGCGAGATGGGGTGGGGGGGGGGGAAGGAAGGGAGATGCGGAGGGAGGGATATGCATATGGATATCACTCAACCATATCGTGACATGATAAGAGGATCAATGCGGACATATTGGGCATGGGGATAACTAGGTCAATCTAGTTGAAACATGGCTCATATTCGGAAATGGCGTTGGTGTATTAAAGCAACAACATTCAGCACGCAGGACCGAAGTGATGAGCTAGCTGATTACGTCCACAGGTTAGAAAGAAACAAATATGCTTGATTGCATACATGCGCTATAATGTCCATCTCATTGATTATTTACTCACTCTAGGAGGCCAATCTAGTTGGTTGATTCCACACGCTTGAATGAAGTAAATTTAGTTGATTACTTACACAAGGTAGAAAGAGATTATTTCTAGCTGATTGCTCGCACCTGCTAGGAGGTCAACCTAGTTGACTTCATACATATGCTATAAGGAGGACAACATAGTTGACATCATACATACACTATAAGGAAGACATCCTAGTTAACTTCACACATACACTATAATGAGGTCAATCTAGTTGATTGCATAATAAGTCAGATGGAGGTCAAGATAGGTGATTGCAAACATTTCACAAGAAGGCGGTTAAGTTAGTTGATCGCTTACATAGGGTAGAAGGATGGCAATCTAGTATATTACGTACACATGCCAGCATGCCAAACTAGTTAATTATGCATACGCATGCTGAAATGTGTAACCCTAATCTCTTCAAGTGAATATGCAGGCATGCAAAATTATAGCTCAGATATTAGCTAAAACTTTGTCTCCACTCGTTTACTGACTGAGTGTACCGACGAGTGTATGTTCCCTGGTTGGCATTATAACCCCCGTATGCGTATGTCCTCATTAGGGAAGCCAGTAAATGAGTATCTACGTTGAATCTGAAATGAGCGCTGATGTCGCTCATTCTGAGAATGGTATTGGTGTGGCCTTGCCCTATGACGATGTTTACAAATGATGCTCAGTCTCCATACTAGTTAATTAGTCTACATGTTCTAGTCAAAAATATTGAAAATTTGCAAAATTTAGGTTTATAAATTATTATGAAATCTAATAAAATAAAACCTAACCTGTGTTCAGCGTTTTCATTAATATAGACCCTGTTTATCATCAGGCATACTGCATACAAATACTTGTGAAAACACAAAGTATAACGCATTCTGAGCAAAATAACAATCCATGACATGACATGTACTGCTGCTGCTTAATCGTGTATTTAAAACCTACTTACTTCCATCTGTCTAATCAGTGAGCGAGGGATTTTCTTAATGCAAAATGCATTAGCAAGCGCTTGATGCACGCGCTATCTTTATAGGAATATAAATGTTACCTCATCAATATTCTGTTTAAATAAAGGCGAGATTTTCCGCTGTGTATTTAATTAATTTGACAGTCTGAGTGTAGTCCGTGACACACATAATAAAACCCATCCCAGCTTTGGTATTGTTTTCTCAGAAAGCGAATATGGCCACATTGATTTAAATGATGCTAATGAGGCGGGTGTTAATGGTAATGCGGAATCTGATGCGGTTGCTATGGCTGCGGCGGTGATCGTGGTGGTGTTGCAAGTCGTTGTGGTGGTTGCGGCAGCGGTGGTGGCGCTGGTGGTGACGGCAATAGTGACGGTGGTGGTCGTGGAGATTGTTGTGCTTGGTGGTGGTGGGTGTGTCTGTGGTGGGGGTGGGGTGGTGATGGCAGCGGCGGCGGAGGTGGTGTTAATGTTTGTGCCAGCTGCAGTGGGGTGGGGTTGGGTGGGTGGGGTCATACGGGCGGGGTGGCGCGGGGAGGCTGTGTTGGTGTGGTAGTGCTGGTCACACCGAACATGAAGAATGACTACTGAGTATTTTAGAGAGATTACTGAAAAGAAAGAGTGTTTCCTGACCGTGGAGAGTGGTTCCATAGCTTGAGCTTGATGGGGGCAATTATTGCGTTTGGAGAGTAATAGCCGAGACTATCGTATGTCGATGGCGATTACTGATCATAGACAGGGAAAACGGATAATGAAGTGTGATTTCTGTACTCAGAGAATGATTGCATCAGTTCCCAGTCCGAGATATGATGGGAATAACGACGACGACGACGACGACGACGACGACGACGACGACGACGACGACGACGACCACAAAAGCCTACCACAATCACAATCACCACCATAGTGTCTGGTGTGTACGTGCGTGCGTGCGTGCGTGCGTGCGTGCGTGCGTGCGTGCGTGCGTGCGTGCGTGTGCGCGTGTGTGTGTGCGTACGTGTGCGTGTGCGTGAGCGCGTGCGTGTGCGTATTTGTGCGTGTGTTGAAAGAGATGCTCTTTTTATGGGCAATTAGACTAGCACAGATTACTGAACACCTATATAAATTTATTGTAAGCCAGATTTACATTATCATCGTTAACAAATTCATTCTATCTACTGCTCCCTAATTTACCGATGTATCTATGAACGCTCTGATCATCTAATATGCTTTTGGAATGTTCAGATAAATTTAGACAATATAACGGCGTTCCCATACAAAACATTCCAGCCAGATATAGGATATAAGTAAAGTGTGGTATTGATAGAACATAAATAGTTCAATATATGAAGTAATGTGTTTGTTGTAACGCTGCAGTGCAAAATCAAACCGGTATACACGTAGAACATCTAATCAAATAAATGAATCAGAAACGACAAAGTCATTAAGCTAAATCTCTATATCAAGATATATAAATGAAATGGTTTATTTATTGATAGTAATGCAGTTCGCAGAGTTAAAGCTTTATACTGAATCGCCCGTCCTCTCAGATCCCTAATGCCATAATAGAATATCTGACACGAATGTATTATAGTGCGAAGTATAGTGGAGAGGGTTCATCAGCTTAACACTTAGGCGAATTAAACACACATTATTTCGTCAGCCTATGCCATTATACCACTATGGTTATGGGCTTCTGGCGCTGAATGCACAATGGCATATCATCCATAAAATATTCTATGTGATCATTATTACGCTCCAGAGTCAAATCCATTATGTTGATCAAAGATATAATTGAAATTGAAATTGAAAATTGTTGCAAGATAATCCGTGAATTATGGCCCTTAGAATTTGTCAAAAGTAATAAAGTCATTTGGAAAAGATAGTGTTTCGGTAGTGCCTTTCATTATATATAGAGCTGTCGAAGATCTTTATCTTGGCTGCTGGGCAGCTTTTGACATGAACTACCAGGCGCATACGTACTAGGACATATTGACGCATATAATATCGAATGTCGGCAAAAGGTTCATTTTCCCATTGGAACTATGGTAAACTATTTAGCTAGCATCATTTTAGTCATTGCTGGTATATGCTACGGGTCACAGAGTTAATTACATTTAAGTGCGAGCACATTCACACATGGTGGTGTAGGTGGGGGTCTGTGCCGGTGGGGAAGTAGTAGTGTCAGCCAGCATGGAGAGTGCTTTTGGAACGTAGTGAGTAATTACTGAAAATGAAGTGATTACTGAATGTAGGGCGTGGTTACCGAACATGGCGAGAGAGTATAGAGCAAGATGGGTCAATTAGAGCTTAGAGAGTAATTGTCGAGCCTGTCGTATGTCGTTAGTGATTATTGAGCTTAAAGAGTGAAAACGGATAATAGAGAGTGATTTGCAGACGTAGATAATGATTACCACAGTCCCCAGTCTGATATATGACGGGACCAATAATGACGACGACGACGACGACGACGCCGACGACGACGCCGACGACGACGACGACGACGACGCCGACGACGACGACGACAAAACAAACACCACCACCAGCATTACAACGGCCAGAATCCCTACCATATTATATGGCCTTCTGTAAATTATGTTAATTATATGAAAAATCTGGGTGGCAGTTAGCTTTAAATTGCAAATATTTTCTGGTGTTACGCTTACTTCTCCCGATTGTAGGCAGGCGTTGATTTTGGCTATTTAAGAAATTATTGTTTACAAAAGGGACTTGGAAATTTGCAATCAGTTTCGTGTGGGCCAAAGATTTGAGTTACCAGTGTGGTACATTACACCTGCGTCCCATATATGCTATGTATTCTTATCTGATGACAATAATGTCATGTGTTGATTGCCTGGTAGCGTGAAAACAAATACCAAAGTAGTGTCACGTAAATGACAGAGGTGGATAACTACGATGTCGTGCATGTTGTGGTAAGAGCGTGCTGTGAGCAACAAGAAGGCGTTTGTCATATATGTATCCGCAGATGTGTGAACCACACAAGCATATTGAGTTGTGCTTGGAGCAACACATATCGACCATGAAGTTCGTGCACGGCTGGTGGTTATATCTTGTGTAGGCTTAATCTTGGAGTAGAAGCATTCATTTTCTCTCTCAGGCTACTGCATACATAACATATCCATGTTTTGGGTACTTTATTTTATTTAAATATGTATACTTTATATTTTTACATATGTATACCATCATTGCTAGGAAATAATGTTACATATACTGTACATTCTCAATGTTAACACTATCAATATTGATCTTGATGTTACCTATATTATTTTGTTAACGAATATCACAGAATAATGTATTACCCTTAGATAGTTTTTTCTAACCTGCAATGTGATATCTTCTTTCCACTACAAATCAAATTTTTCAATATCTTCCATGTGGTTCAGCCATCACAATTTTCTAAACGATCAGTATAATACTTTTTCTCACTATTTCTTAATATGGAGGTAAGTTTCTTGTCTTATCATACACACGCAAGCACGCACGCACGCACGCACGCACGCACGCACGCACGCACGCACGCACGCACGCACGCACGCACGTACGTACGCACGCACGCACGCACGCACGCACGCACACACGCACACTCACACTCACACGCACGCACGCACGCACGCACGCACGCACGCACGCACGCACGCACGCACGCACGCACGCACGCACGCACGCACGCACGCACGCACGCACGCACGCACGCACGCACGCACGCACGCACGCACGCACGCACGCACGCACGCACGCACGCACGCACGCACGCACGCACACATCTTAGCGTGCTGTGTTTATGTTTCTATGCATCTCTTGGGCGGCGAACGCTTAAGGGAATTTGTCAATCGTGATTATCCTTGTGGGTGTTGCTAGTGGTAACCTTTAATGGACAATGGACTTTTCCACTTTGTCCATCCATCATATGTCGTCATAATCAACTACGTGATCTGTAGAATGTCATCATAATGAATGGCGTCATATGACGTCATGAATGACGTAGATAAGTACGTCACGAACTAATATTCGAAGGCGGACTGTGCGCTGTTGTACGAAGTGCATGTCTTTACTATTTAATACACATTATGTTGCTGGCAGCAACAGCGCCCAGTCAAATTGGTCACAAAATATTCACCAGCTTATCGTGCTTACCTGTATAGGTTTCAGGGGATTGATAGTTAGGGAATTCGGGGATCGATCAATCTCAACACAGCGAAGTGTGGGTGGAGCTTAGCTAATGGTGAGCGGGGCATAGCTAAAACCGGAAAGGTCCATTCGCTTTGCACAGATTAAGGAACCCATCTATAAATATATTGTATTCCGGATTTACGCTATCGTCGTTAATACTGTCATCCCATCTACTGCTCCATAATGTATCCATGAATCTGTGAATGCGCTGATCAGCCAATATGCTCTTAGAATATTCAGATAGATTTACCCAAAATAACAACATTCCAATAGAAAACATTCCAGCCAGAAAGATATACGTAAAATTTAGTATTGATAGGGCAGAAATAGTTCAATATATGAAGTAATGGGTTTGCTGGTATGCCGTAGCTAACCGCTACATACGTCAAATAAATGAATCAGAAACGACAAAGTCATTAAGCTGAAATATATAAGTGGTTTATTGATATTAATGCAATTCGCAGAGTTAAAGCTCTTTACTGAATCATTCGTCCTCTCAGATCCCTAATGTATGATGGAAATGGAATAACTGATATGAATGTATTATAGTGCGACGTTTATTGGAGAGAGTTTAACCATCTTAACGTGTAGGCGAATAGAAGAAACACCACTTTGTCAACCACTGCTATTATACCACCATAGTTACAGACTTATTATGCCGAATGCACAATAACACATTTTACATAAAATATTATATATATAAGTATTACCATATCAGAGAGTCAAATCCGTTATTTTGATTAACGAAAGAATTGAAGTTGAAATTGAAAATTGTTGCGAGATGCTGACTCCTTTTGAGACACGGACTCCTTTCAGTGAATCTCTTTCTAAATAGTGAATGTATACGGACATTTAGCTACACTGAAGTCATGTGAAGAGAATGTAGAAAGAAATGTGTTAATGACGTCTACAAAATAATCCCTGAGTTACCGTCCTTGTAATTTTTCAAAAGTGTTAAAGTCATTTGGGAAAGATAATATTTCGGTAGCGCGTTTCATTATATTTAGAGCTGTCGGCGATCTATTTCTTGGCTGTTGGGCAGCTGTTGGCATGCACTATCAGCCACATAACAACTAGGACAGATTGACCCATATAATGTAGAATGTAGGCAAATGGTGCATTTCCCATTAGAACTACGGTACACTATTCCGATAGCACCATTTAAGCCATTACTTGTGTGTGTTGCCGGTCACAGAGTTAGTCGCATTTGAGTTTGAGCGCCTTCACTTAGTTATCAATAAAATAATGGGGGGGGGGGGGGTGGTGGGGTGTAGCCTCTTAATGTATGCAATGAGATTACAGTAAAAAATGTCTATAATGGCCACCTAAGATACAACCAAAACATGTTCCCTAACGACACATTCTCAGATAGACAGATAGACAATTTACCTGCAAAATAGCTTTCGTGGTGACAAGATGTTCCAGAGTACCCCCACCCATCATATGACGTCATAATGAACTGCGTGATGTGTAGAATGACATCATAATGAATGACGTCATGAATTACGTCGATAATCACGTCACGAACGCATATTTGAAGACGGTATATGCGTTGTTGTACAAATTGTTTGCTTTTACTATTTAATAACTATTCTGTTGAATATTTCGAAACTAAATTGACTGGGCGCTGTTGCTGCCATAGGCTTTAATCGTACAACACAGGGTATGCTGGACCACCGGATACAGTCACATTTCGAAATGACACTTTTCTTGCTGAATCAAAATACCCATGGTACCACGCAACGGGCAGGCATGGCTACAGAGATGCATGGATTCAAGACGGAATGATAAAGTCTCACTGCTTGGTATTAACTTAAAGTACGTTGACTACTGGCACACCATGTCTGGCCGAAAGGCAAATGGTCCAAACATATGCAAAGTTCACATCTAGAAACGGTAGAAACATTTTCAGAATCAAGTATATTAATAGCCTACATTTAAGCTGCCATCATAGCAAATTACAGGATTGTATCCAATTGGATAAGTCTTTGTAGATTGGATTGCCATTAACTTAAACCCATCATAATACGCATATGTATGAGTACTGTATCTTGCAGCTGTAGTAGTAGAAACACCCTACAGCTGCAATCAGTCCTTCTTCGCCTTTGCCCGCTGTGTCTTGTCCTCAGCCAAAATCCTTAGCTTCCTCAGGTCCATTCTTGACTTGAGTGTACCTAATCCTGCTTTCTTGAAGTCAGCTCGTAGCACGCTTAGCAGATTTATGCAATGATGTCCTCTCCTGTATCTATATTTTCTGTCTCCGAGTAGGGCGAATTCCAAGGCTCTATGTGCTGGTGTTTCTTCTGACATCCTTAGCACATGGCCAAATATGTACCATCTTTGCTGGGCGACTTTTACAGGCAGCAGCGGCGTGTTACACAGCTTGTATAGTGCATCGTTGGAAATTATGCTGTATGGCCATCGGTGTCCAGTGATGGTGGGTAGGTGTTTGCGGTGGGACGCGTCAAGTTTGTTTAGAGCTGCCTTTGTAGCTGCCCGGCTGTTACAGTCATACATCATCAAGGATATGCAGGTTGCACTGTATAAAGGTGGGTTTTTTTACCATGTTCCCCATGATGCAGCGTGCAGCAATGTCATCAGTACTGCAAGGTAGTGAGACCAGGATTTTGCTTTTCCTCCATGGTTCGCCACCACGGAGTGGATCGTCATTTTCTTTAGTTTCATGCTTTGTAGATAGGTATATGTGGGTGGACTTTGTTTTGGATTGATTCATAAAGATATTCTCAATTTTTAGTTTGCTTGCAGCTATTGGGAGAGGATCGTCAAGGGGTTTCTTTTCATCGTCTATGAATTCCACATCGTCGGCATATTCCATCTCTAGCGGCATGCCCAGTATCGACACCGGGGGCGGTGGGGTGGGGGAGTGGGGGAAGGGGTGGAGTTGGCCTTGTGGAGTTTTCCCCTATGGATTTCAATGCAGCAGCGAGGTAAGAGGGGAAGAGCACAGGGGATAGACCATCTCCCTGTGGGGAGCCGATTGATATCTCAAACTCTACAGACTTCACTGACTTGACTCGTACTCTCAGCTTGGTGTCTGCAAGCAGGAGTCTCATTAGTCGTAGCTCATCTTCATTGCAACTGGCCTGTCGTAGTACATCTAGGATCTTTGAGCGTTTAATTGTGTCGAAGGCTCCTGACATGCCAATGCCCATTTTGTGGAAATCACGGTGTTTGGACATGACTACCAACACAAGAATGCGTTGAACCCTTTCAATGTCTGCGCCATGTTATGCTTATTATGGGGGAGAAAGATGACACACCCACGCCGGTCTCCTCCGTATGTACCAACTTTGTTGGGAAACTAAGTCATCAAGGATTGCAGGCTGGCATCTGCATACAGAGGCAACTCTGACTATGTCTGACCTTCTAACAGGAAACTGTGCTCGACATCTTCGGACAACGCAATCTTCCCAGGAGCTTACCATAGCTACGTGGAATGTACGTTGTCTGACTGCAACATCAAAGAGGCAAAGCTTAGGAGGTGCAGACTGCGGACACTATAAAATCAATAGCACATGCATTCAAGAGACTAACGTAGCTAAGCACTCGGAGCAGCAACTTCAGACAGGCCATGGGTTAGTACACATGGGGCAAAAACAGGCCACTTATCGTGGATAGGGTTTTGTAATCAGACCAAGGGTATCAGACGATGTCATTAGTTTTGGATACGTCAGTGATCGCGTTGCATTTATCAACCTGGCTATACCACGCGAAAGCGCACCACCACTAAGTGTCGCAAGGTCAACGCAACTACCAAAAGGGCCAAAGAGAATCCAGCTATATTAGATTTCTTCTTCGCAGAACTGAGCTCAGCCATTACCATTCCAGCTAGATGTTCGTGGGTGGCGATTTTAACTCCAAGCTGGGTAAACTCGTCATTGTGGAAAAAAGTTCAGGACTTGGCTCATGCATGGGACTGTTTCGAGAGGGCACGCGCAACAGCAATGGAGATGCACTGGTGGCATTCATTAGTTCCAATGGCCTGTGTGCCACAAATTACGGCGTTCAAACACACATGCCGCCACCGGACAACATGGACTGGACACGTTGCTGATCGCAAAGCCTCAAAATGTTCTAAGGCTACAAAAGCTGTCTTCAACCAAATATATTTCATACTATGCATGACGGCGGCAAAACCCCTACTTCGGGATGCTCGTTCCTATGGAGGCACAGACCACAATTTTGTCAATAAGCCAGGCATTACACGCCTCCATATGAACCAGCTCTACCTAATGTATAGACTATATACGAGGCGGCAGGGTAGAGTCACCTTACCCAAGTTCATCAGTGACACTGACACTCAGATGCCATACAAAAAGGCCCTCGGGGAGCAGATAGTAAACTCAGATCCAAACGAAGCCCTAGCCAAACTACTAATATCTATGGACTCATCGGCTACTAGCACCATAGGTGTTCTAAAAAACAACATAACTAGGTATACTGACGACCCTCCCGTAGTAAAACTGTCAGTAGAGCAGAAGGCGTTATGTCTGCGCATCTAGAAAAGTGGCCACGGTGAAGATCTCACCAAACTACGCCAGGAACGCAATGACATTCTGCGCCACATTAGCGAATGCTTAAAAGATCTTGCTATCCAACAAGCAGACGCCCTGGGAGATGAAATCACTGCCACGGATGACTGCTACCAAATGTTTCGGGCAGTCCGGGCCCTGAGAGTTGCTGACTACACACCACCACTAACTGTACACAGCTCTGAAGGACACTTTATCGGGACTGACTCGGGAAAAGCCGAGGCAATTCGAGAATGGTTCAAGGAACAGTTCACTGACCACGATGATGAGCCCTTGCACCCAATCTCAGGAGACCCAGGCCATTACTAACACCAATTAATACAGCAGAAGTTGAGAAGGCACTTAAAGCCCTGGAAAATGGACGTGCATCTGAACCTGATGGCATGAGCAATGAACTATTCAAATATGCAGGTGACATTATCTCAAAACCGATCACGCACATAATCAATTCATCTTTTATGCACCGCCTTCCCATCGATGCTGTAGGCCAAGGCACCCTTATCGCGCTACCTAAGCCCAAGAAGCCCCCTGCCCCCTCACCTCCCCCCCCCCAGCCAATCTCCGGCCCATTGTGCTCCTTAACAGCATACGGAAAATCCTAACCAATGTTACTCTATGCCGCATCCGAGATAAGATCGACGACTTCAAGAAATGAAGTATAAATACATTAGAAATATGTCAATATTTTCAAAATCCATTTCTTCATCGTGCAGTCTAGATGCAATCATTGCACGGGATGAATCTGTAAAACAGTATTAAAATCGACTAAATCATTGCTCACTAAATTCTCATTTGAATAAAGCTTAAACTGGATGCAAACAGGCAATAAAATAATCAATGTTCAAACACTGTAAAAGTAGGGCAAAATTTTGAAAATCATTTTGCGTTCGATGCAGACTAGTTTTAGTCATTCTCTAGAATGAATGTTTAAGGTGGTATCGAAAGTGGATAACCTATTGTTGGTGTAAATGTAAATGTTGTTTGAAAACACCTTATCCACAGCAAGAATCCTTAACCGGAAGGCATACAATTATCAAACTTCAAACGCAGAAACCGCATAAAAGAAATGTTGAAAGGCTAGTCTTAATCAGCGAATAGAACACATTTGTGAAGTTCTGTTGAGATGTCATGAATCCTTGTTGACTAAATTGTAAATGAAAAACTTAACTGCAGCAAAGACTTTAACCGGGACACAGAATAGAGTCGAATTTGAACCGCTTTGAAAGTATGGGAAAATGTCGAAAATCAGTATAATGTTGATGCAGAGTACTGCTAAGCATCGAATATAATGAATCAGTGAAGTTTTATTTTTATAAATTGTTGACGTAAATGTTATTTCAAAAGAGCTTAACTGGAGTGGATGCCGACGCCGACGCCGCCATTTTCCCCCTCTCTCAAAATCTCCCGTCACTTCGTGAAGGCGAGATAATGACGGAGCTCCGTCCAGGAAATAGAAAAGTCCATCACTAATGTGTGCGAAAAGTCTTTGGTGAATTTACAATTTAATAAACATTCTATTAAACATTTTAAAAATTAAATGTTATAAAAATATTCAACAGCTTACCTGTAAAGTTGCCTTTATATTTAAATACTGGCGAGGATTAAATTGGTGCGCGCTCTGTGGACGCACGTGAGTGCGTGCGTATGTACGTGCGTGTGTGCGTGTATGCGTGAAAACGCCTCTCTAGCTTATGTCTATCACTATGCCAGCCATTTCATCAAACGATCCTCAGAGTGTATTATAAACAGCACTCATTCATAGAAGCAATCCACGTGTACACGCGCAGACATTTGCTAGGTGCGTGCGTACGTGCGTGTGTGTGTATGGGTTTGTGTCATAAATAGTCACACTCGTGAATTGAGTCTCACTTTGAGTAACATGTTCAATAAAGTAGCCGCATTTTGGTTCCTTGTAATGCATGAGAAAGAAAAGGAGACATTTCTAGCCATGCCTCGCCCATTTTTAGATATGCCCCGCCCATTCCTAGCTATGATCTTGGATTTGAGTCTTTGACACATGAATTCCCTAACCCTAAATTTCAAGGCAGCTATACAGATTCTCAGTTGAATATTTTGAAACCAATTTGACTACATCAATAAAAGCTTCGCGTCAAATTATTTCCAAACTATCCAACATGACGTTTAGTAAATTGTAAAATCATCAAAGACATACAATTCGTAGATATTCTTGATGGACTTTTCGATTTTCGTGGCGGAGGTACGTCGCTATCATTGTGAAGCCAGCTAACAAGGGACGTTTTTAATTTTAACGTCATATACATGAGTGTCTGATCAGATCCCTCCATTGTACGAAAATAATACTGGCTCAGCTAGATACCGTGCTAAACACGTAGCAAATTGTGGAAGTAATATTCGCTACGTCACAATTTAAAAACTTTAATTTTGTATTTATTTTAAGTAGGTAATCCTGGTGTATCTGAAACTATTCTCAGTTTAGCGGATTTAGCAGCTCCACATGACTGAACCTCGCAGGCATACGTTAGATGCAATAATACCATTGAGAAATATTGATGAATAACTTCCTGCATGTAATGTTTTAAGCAACTGTTTCAATGACTTACGTAGTTATGGCTACAGCATGTGCATGCGTTTCTGGTGCACGTGTTTCTGTAATATCTTACATAGTTATGACTACAACATGTGCATGCGTTTCTGATACACGTATTTCTGTAATATCTTACATAGTTATGACTACAACATGTGCATGTGTTTCTGGGATAAGTGTTTCTATAATGGCCTACATAAATATGACTACAAAATGTGCACCTGTTTCTGGCGCAAGTGCAACACTTGTATGCGGCCATGCTTCCAACCAATTCACAGCAGATTGAACCGTCAGAATACTTAGTCAATTTTCAATATAATGTCGTTGTAGCTACTTACGATAACGAGGTTAAGATTAGAAATAAGTAAGATTCTGCTTTGAAGAATACAATCCCGCGATGCATTTGTATATAATAGCACACATGTGCATGCTGACTCATGTACGCATAGACACGTACTGTCACATTGTTACCATTAACGACAGCATAAGATGAAGTATAAAATACTGCTGTGAGAAAACTAACATTAAGAACATTGTACTCTGAAGATGACGAGATGAAGCGGTATATGATTAGGTACTGGTACATAATTTTAGAATGCCGAATGTGTACGCATACATGGGTACAATAATAGGATTATAGAGCAATATTAATTATGTTTACTCAGGTCTACGCTGCATAAATCAAGTTGATAACATGTTTCATAGAATATCCTTAGAATAACCTATTTTCTTCCCTTCCCAGACAGCGCATTAAATGTGTATTATACTATGTTCAGACTGCATTCTGCTTAAAGCCATACATACGATCCATTATGCCATGTAGTTTATTATATTACTATCGCATAGTTTCTGCCCTAATTGCAATGCCAGCATTCTCTACCATGATGCTTGAAATAGGATCATGTTCGATAACAAGATGATAGACTACAGGAAGTATAATCTCGGAAGATAATTGAAAATTAGACGCTCATACATGATCAGGTATTTGTGGATTCTTGATTGCACTTCATTCCGAAATATCGAAAACATTGCGTTAGTGGACCTAGAGATCACACTTGTTGAATCACCTGCTAAACATTTGGCTGAAAAGTATTGCTATTTAAGGCAGTGCTTCCGTTTATTCGGAAATGCTTTGCAATAATCTGCGATTGTGAATGTCTTCTACGACTTACTCATATATTCAGTTGTATAATCATTACTTGCCAAGCAAGATTGGAGTATGGCTGCCACCAGTCTGCTCATGCTATTGTAATCACTAACATTCGCTACAGTTGCATGAATGATGGCTGTCCTCCATTCCTGAGATGATGTTACTGAAGGCTATAGGTAGCATGCATCAACACTATTCCCAATATAGTCAATGTATCTTAGCAAGCAGAGTTCAGCTGTAGATTGTATACGGACAAGTTAGCGTTAGATAAATGAATTATATCACCAAAGATCAACCTGTCAATCTGATTTAGGAAACTGGTTATATGATGGCAGTACTGACTGCTATTAATAGGTGACGCCTGCCATCTAGCACTGATAAATGAAATCAATTGTAATGCATAATTAAGACAGCTTAAACATCAAGGCTGACATGTAGTGTTAAAGTTCTCATCTATTGTTAAAAGAAACATATCACAGTAAAATTTTGCTCTATTTGTTACTGTATGGATACTTTAACTAACTAGAGCCATTTTAGATATGTATTGGGTGCGCCATTTTTTCAGACCTTATTCTCTTCGCCAGTGCTCAGTTGTTGATATAAAACCTTTCTCGTAGCGCTAATGCGAGTCATTCATATGTTGGCTTCCAAGGTGAGCGCATAGTAAGTGCCTAGCATAGTTAGATTCCAGTTGTATGTTCGCTGTGGTGCAAGTGGCAACATATACATTTATAACAAGTTTACAGAAAATTCTTGCAGCCTATCGAAGCAACAGCTTTCCATCAAGTTGTTGTCAAAATGATCAACTTGTCACTAGGTAATGATTTTATAACCGTTTGGCTGAAAATCGTTGACGCAACAATTTCCAATCAAATTTTTCTGAAAGTAATCAGCAGGGAAGTCAATGTTACAAGATTTGCTGAGCATATTTCGAGCAACTTTATTGACAGTCACATCTGACTAAGACAGCAAAAGACTGGTCAATCTTTCTCAGAATAATCAGCGGGCCTTCTGTTTTGTTAGCTAACAAGTGCATGTAAAACTATTTAGACCTAAATGATATATCGAATCGAGACCCAGTGTCAGATATGCTCGAAATTTCTGTTCATTTCATTGTCAATCAGGAGGTAAGCACTTGTTACCTAACGAAGCTGATTATTCTGAGAAGATTTTGACAATGCTTTTGCTGCCTTAGTCAGAAATGACTGTCAATAAAGTTGCTCGAAATATCTTCAGCAAATCTTGCAACATTGACTGCGCTGCTGATTATTTTGGGGACAATTTTATTGAAAATTATTGCTTCAGCGATTTTCAGACACATTTTTATAAAATCATTACCTAGTGGCAATTGTATTATCAGCTGATTATTTTTACAGCAACTTGACTGAAAGCTATGGCGTCTATAGGCAGCAACAGTTATCAGTAAACCTTTTATAAATATATGTCTCGCCATTTAAATTGTCGGCGGCGATACGATTAAATTTACATCTGCACTTCTGACACCTCCCATCAATACTCACGCTTACCAATATCAACTGGACCTAGGTAACGTTCATTGGCAATGCTGTCATCTTACTCACTCATAGAACAATACATCAACACGTCCTAGCCTGCTGGAGTTGAAAAAATATATTAAATATATTAAATATGATCTTGGTGTATTGGCCACACTACTAGATGAAGCCATGAAATTCTTACAGGCAATTGTCAAATCTGAAACTCAGATACGATGTTATAAGAGGATTTATAATATAATAGAAAAATGTCGTTTCTAAATATTCCTCCGATAGACTTTCGTCAAATAATGTCTTTGTTTGGTTCGTTGTGTGGTGAATGTGTGCTTGATTGACGTAACGGATTTATGAAGGGCCCATTCTGAAAAATAATACGATTGTACATTATTAAAATAAATTGTTGCTGCATACAACCCCCTTAGAATAAGCGAATACGTGTGGTGTAGCTGGGGTGTCTATGACGATTGATTCAGGTGTGTTCATTTTGCTGCTTGGTAATTACATGACCCGCGAGTAGAAACAATTTGAATCCACTTACAGTCAGGCCTGTTGGGGATATAATCTACGTATTGGGATCAAGTGTCTTTTAAAATAGAAACTGCTGTAAAGAACAACCATAATTTAGGCCAAAACACAGTGACGTATCCATATCAAGAAACCATCTTGCTATTGAGACCAGTTAGTTGTTCGCGGTCTCTTAAGACATGTCTTACCTTATTTCAAGAATAGGATACATAATGATATATTGGACTTACCTTGAGATTCATTTTACCGTTTAATTAAAATTTAATTTTTATTTTTTTGGCTGACTGGTATTTACAGTATATATTGTGCACACGTGGAGTCCACCAGAGGCATAGCCTATGTACCATACACCCCCTTAGATAAACATACATAAAAGAACAATACAACAGGCAGTCGAGAGCATAACATATACGTACATACTAACAAACATTAACATTTCACCTAGGGTCTTTCAATTAGTTGATGTAATGCATAGAGGTATGGTCCATTAATTTAATATGTTTTCTACTCATCAGGATGTCGGTAAGGAGGGTCGGGGTGGGTAGGGTGGAGGGCTTCAAATATTATTATTATTATTATTATTACTAATACTACTACTACTACTACTACTACTACTACTACTACTACTACTACTACTGCTGCTGCTGCTGCTGCTGCTGCTGCTGCTGCTGCTGCTGCTATTATTATTATTATTATTATTATTATTATTATTATTATTACCATCAGTATTATCATGATAATCACTATTATAGCTATTAACATTTTTTAAACTGTTTTACAGGTAGCATTATCACAACGATTACTATCACGAAGGATTAGTATGATAATCATCATCATCACTATAATTAACTTTGACAAGTGATTAGCAGATACGCGGTAGGGGATTTTCAGAAAGTACTGGATGGACCTCAACACGATTGGATAAATCAAGATTCTTGCGAGAAGTGCTGAAGTTCTTGCCATAGGACCCTTTCATTAATGTTTTGTTGAAGGCAGGTCATTGCTTCGGAATGTGTGGTAATTCATTGGATTTCCAGAAAATTTGTAGAAATCAGATACGGGATGGGCACCAGAGAAATCAATATTATCATCAACTTCGGTTTCACCAGCTTCACTATAATAACCATTATCAACAATAAAGATTAAAATAACAGCAACAACCACAACACGTAACAACATATATCAATATTAGCATTAGCGTTATCATCATCACTATCGTTACCATCACCACTGTCACTACGTTCATCATTATTCCCAACAGAATAATAATGACAACAGCAACAACTGCAACAGATGTCAATACTAGCATTATTAGTATCATCATCACTATCATCAACATTATAGTTAACATAATTCTTATCACTTTTTTCTCATAGTTTCTTGACTACATGTATTGGTATAAAAGAAAAAATATATCGTTGCTATTATCTTTTAAATGTGAATCAATACAGTACAACTCTGAGAAAAGCTATCACATCTTCCAAAACAAAGTGAAACATCTCGTCGCATATCTTGACTTGTGTTGTTGAGTATTTCTGACACAATTGGACTGGAAGACAGGGCTGCCGATGGCAGCACTATCTTCCACTCCAATAACGCCAAAAACAATTGGCACAACAGTACATCGTGTCGAAATTGTTTTAACTAATATATTCTTATTTTCTTTAGGAGACATGTCAGCTCACCCAAGAGCTGCACTGTACTTGCCATGGTGACTCAAGGTTAAGGGCAGAGCCATGGGTTTTTCCTAACATAACTCATTAACACAAACACAGAACCAAAAGTGACAAAATATAAGATTTTCTGTGTGGTTACGTTAAAATTGAGATATTTGTCTTTAAACGGGTGTAAGGACATGTACTTTAATAATTATTTATACTCTTCTGCTTGACGGTCTTCTTAAAGGAATTTTGTGTAAAGATTTGTGTGCGTAAGGTTATGTCTGTATTGTTCCATAGCTTTATCACTTGTATAGAGGGATTCGATTTTGACAATTCCATTCTGGTATATGGTATATGTAGAGTGTGACAGGTTCTGGTCTTATATGAGTGAATTTATGCCTGTGTTAAAGAGCCCTGCTAGTGAGCCTGGTAAATTACCATTAGGAAATCCCTTAAAATTGTATATAGTTGCAGTTTTACAATAGCGTCAGGTTTTAGTAACCTTTCTGCATTGTATATTTCATGATATGATATGAAGATGTTGCTTGAAATGGATTCATATATTTTGCACTTAAATCAAGGTCGGCTTATACATTAGTCTCGAGACTGACCTTTTCTATATGTATGGTCACTAGTCTCACACCTTATACCTCCGTGGTCCCATGTCACTGGATCCTCACAGATAAGGCAGAGGTAAATAGTAGATTTATCTGATGGTGAGCGCCTGAGGAACTTGAGTTCTATTTCTTTTGATAAGACACACCCTTTGGGAAAGATTTTTTAATTTTCTTAGCTGGTTAAAAGACGTCTATTCTGGTGCATGCTCAGGTTTCATAAATTGTGATGTCTGGTAACATCATTAAAAGATAAGCACTGAATATTTATTTCAATCATTGGCTGGCATGGATTCAACTCCCTTGATGTGACATCTCCTGTTGTAAGACCTTTGGTCACACTGACAGGGCAGTTTTGATTATGGCAATCCATGCCATTTTCTTAGTTATTACATGGTCACTGGAAATCTACACTTACGTTGTGTTTACTATTACACTATACTTAATATAGGGGTCCCTTCTGTCGCGCAGGAACATGATGTCATGTTAATTAGGTCATATATAGGTTAACGTTAAAAGCATAATTAACGGGGAATACTACGTCATAAAGCTTGGGAAGTCCGTCAAGTGTACGAATTGTATATTTGTGATGGGTTTGCTATTTAGTAAAGATCCTGTTGACTATTCTGATACTAATATGACTCGGTGCTGTAGGCAGAAAAAAGACATAGTCAAATTAGTCTCAAAATATTCAACAGTTTACCGGGATAATTACCTTGAAATTGGGTTTCTGTGAATTCAAGGCGAATAATAGTATCTTAAGGCGCATTCTATACCCACTGAGACCCATCGAACCAAGACTACATAAGATTTATGCATTTTCCAGCAACATATAGATATCTGTCAATTGCGTCTTACATCATCCGCCAGTTATACGCCACCCTGACTCGTCACTGTGGTCTGCCTAACTCCAGGCCAACATTGAAGAAACCACCTTCACATGGGGGCCCATATGTTTGCTTTGACAATGACTGAACGGTGGAGGGGACCTCTGCTATACACGAGGATACTGACTGCCAAATCTTATTTGCCTCGTATTCACTATAAAATAATGAGATTGCGTTGTTACTGATTTTGTTATGTATTTTCGGCATGCCCAATTCCTCCTGGCCAACAGCAAACGTTACCATATAGTAGGAACCGCTGTTAATCTTAGAGTAGACTATATGATATTACCCTTGGCGCTAGAAAGATATATCCACATTTTAGGATAAACGGACAAAAGTCAAGTTTGCCCTGCAGTGGACTCAGGGTCAATAGGGCACCACTTTGGATCTGATTAACTCATATAGCTTCAAGATATTAACTAGTGATCATGCACTAGAGAGGATGCCAGTTTCTTTAGAGGCCTGTACAACAGGATATTAAAAACGTAACAATAATGCATTCCAAACGTTTCTACACAGACGTAATGAGTTTCCGTGTGTACAGCGTAATATGACTAGGGACCAGAACTGAAAACCTGCTTTAGTCGGCAAATTTCTTTATGTATTTACCTTTTGAAATGCGTTTGCTGCTCTAATTAGCTTCATGAAACATGTTTGTGTCTCTTGCCTACCTGCCTGCCTGCCTGCCTGCCTGCCTGCCTGCCTGCCTGCCTGCCTGCCTGCCTGCCTACCTACCTACCTACCTACCTGCCTGCCTGCCTGCCTGCCTGCCTGGCTGGCTGCCTGCCTGCCTGCCTGCCTGCCTGCCTGCCTGCCTGCCTGCCTGCCTGCCTGCCTGCCTGCCACCCATTCATTAATTCATTCGCTAATTTGTTCATTCATTCATTCATTCTGTAGGCCGATATGTTCGCCACATCAGTCGGTTGGTTGGTCAGTGGGTTGGTTCGTGGTGGATCAGTGGGTGTGTGGGTGGGTGGGCGTGTCGATCGGTCGGTCAGTCGGGCGATCTATCATTTGTTCGCTCATTGAAGCAGTTGGTTGGTGGGTCGGCCAGTTTGTCGGTCTCTTGATCGTTTGGTCAGTTAGCTGGTCGGATGTAAAATTCAGACAAAGCCTGCCACAAAAATAGTGTACCTCACTTATTTAAAAAACATTACAATGACGTATAATTTCATGAAATGCACAGGGTTGAATCTGATTAATAGAGTCGTATTCAGAAAGACTGCGAAACCTTACACCATCCCCGCACGATCCCGCCTAACTACCCGCACCTATTTCGAAGACCCAACTGTTCACGAAAATGTATCTAATGTACTCTCACATCTTTGGTTTCAGCTCCAGGTTCATGATTGGTTTACACTTTGTATTGCAATGAAACAAGCACAGACTAGACACACCATGGCCGCCCCGGGTTAAGAGTAAGGTTTAAAGGACTGTTGCACATTTAAATATATAACTTCATAAGATAGTTAGGGGACATGAAATGTATCGAAATGATTGTAATTGTCAGTAGGTATTGTGGGTTGGCGAGATGTTATAACACATATTACTACTGTATCGGCAGTTTGATCGCCAATACAAAATAACCTAGTTGTTCAATTATTCTGCCAGTAACAAGACAACTAAATTAAGGAGGCTAGGTTACAGACTGCGTCTTAACGCTCCGTTCTACTTCACTGGTACCATAAGGCTTTCTCTTATTTGAAGACGCCACCCTGATAAATAGGGATCAGCGCAGTAGCTGGTTCGAATAGTTATTGTTGACAGAACATGTCCATCACCAGGACGGTGATAGCCATGTATATTTCTGATAAATGGATATAGTGCTAAACGTAGCACGATGAAACCAAATGGATGAAATTATAGAATGATATTTGAAATGAACAAATTAATTGGAAAGGGTTTTGTGGTTCTGAGTTGATGTGTATTTGGAAATAGTTTGGATGGAAGTGGTTGCTGTTCAGTCGGCACACGCTTTTATAATATTCAGCAGTTGTTGATAATTGTAGTTTAGACAATAATCAAAGAACAATAATCAGTGTTGGGATGAGTGAAATTGAACGTGACAAACGGACTTAGTTGATGACGTAGGCGATCTAGTCTCTCACACGAGGGTCGAACAACACCACCTGGCAATGAGATCATATAGCTCATGTGCCTATACACCCTAGCATTCTAGAGGCTTCTCCATCGATAGGCAATGGACCGAACATGGACATTGTAGCGGCCTTTAGGAATGAATAACATAATTGAAATGTGTGTATCAACTATATGTCACTCATACAATGGCAAACAACAACAACACATTCCGTAACGTTGTTAGTTAGCTGACAGATCACATCAAATCAGAACCGGTACCCACCGCTTTATCTATGTGAGGCACCATCTCCCTGGAAGAATAGGACAGAGTATGATTGGTTAGGATGACGTCATAACCAACCGGCGTCAGTCAAACTCTGTAGTAAAGAATAATGTAGAGTAGGTTTGTGCTCCAGGCAAGCGATAAAGGGGATCGTTGATTGGTTGAGAAGACCAATCTTTATCGGGTCAGAACTTCTAGGAAGGGATAAGCAGAGGTTGATTGGTGGACTGACTGTTCAGACCAATCAAAGTGTGTTTATAGCATACCTAGGAGAGTTATTCGAATAGATTCAAAAGAATCTAATTATTGTCATATCTATAGAACTTGATTATTAGAGAGAATCAAATTGTATATAAGGCGAGATTTCGCACTTAAAAATTATTCAATCCACCATCGTGAATCACTGAGCGTCACGCTGACGTTCAGCACTGTGAGCTATTGCTTGGCATAACGGAGCTCTGTCGTACTTCGGGTTAGATCAGCTACTTGTTAGTTTTGTACATTGATTGTACTAGTCTGATTGTGAGCGATTTTGCTCTTACATTAAAGTCTTGTATGTCTGTGAATAAAAAGTTTAACTTACGTATATGTAAGTCCATCGTTAGTCAAGTTTATTAGTAATAGGAACCTAGCCTTGAGCTGGAGGAAACCTCCAGTCCTTACCTCTGAAACATCACGTCAGATATGCCCAGCAGTCAATAGTAAAATATCGTCACTTACCATCTGTCAGACGAGGCGAGCCAGACTTCCTTCCTCCTTCTCCGCTACCGATAGCTGTTGTCGCAGCAACATTATTCGGCTACCGGTAGCGAAGCGGGATTCACTACTGAATAAGAAGAAGACGTCGTCATCGAACCCCGAAGATCCGAAATCTTCAACATGTAGGATAATGGCATGATTCGCCAATATAAGCAATATAATATCAGTCAGCAGAACAACAACACATTGGCCACTATATTAACAGACATCTGATGGGGCCCACCTAGTGGTGACTCATAAATCTGAATCACCACATTTCTCTGAGGCTTCGTTCGTACCTTTTATCCATCCCAGTCTCACCACCGAAATCGCCACCCTCGCGACCATAAGACATTCATAGCAACATCGCTAAGAAATTGGCCTAAAGTAGCTAAATTGGTTAAATATCTAGGCCGATAATCAATCAATTACAGTTTCTGATTGTTTTAATCGCCCAACCATTCAGAATGTATGCATCCGTCAGCAAACGATCTCGATCAATGAGAAAAGACATGATGTATCCCAACATCCGCCACGCTACTTTAAATATGGACTGCACACTCCAATTCAATCTGAAGGAGATTGCCTATCTCTCCAGTGATCACCAGCCGACCGATCCGGGGATGTCACAACGGGGTCGCTGGTCACTATGCTCTGGCAGTAACGATCAGAGCGTAATAAGCGGCGACCCCGGAATTAGATGTCTGGTCACCCAGCTGGCGATCGTTTGAGATACAGGTAATCCCCCCTCACTCTCCGTCGCTTCTCTCCACCCCGGGGTTTAATGGCCACCAGTGTAAAACTGAGGATGTTACCAATAATAGACTGAAATAAGAACCAGACTATAGATGGCGTGAGTCGGACCTGGAATCAGGGACTCAATATACGCCAACCAAACCAATAACTTCATTTTAAGCTAGAAAAGGAGACAAATTGGAGTAGTGGTGTACTTAACTGACAAACCCGGTTAACATCTCTGGTGGACTATTTCGTCATTGTTGGAAACATGATCTATCTATTTGTCACCTCGTAAGAATGCATACCTGGGTAGTTGCAGCACGGTAGTGACGATTATGTAGAGCTGGCCTAATTGGGCCCGAGAAAAACATATACGGACATGGTAAATACCAAGCAAACAACCAATTACTACCATCCAAGCTATTCAGAGCAAAACCATAGAATAGGTTAGACATACTTATCAACATGGCTGAAGCCAATCAGTGCTTTGTTTTCATCACAGCAAAATCTATGGCACTTTGAAGCTTAGCTCTTTTGGGGGAATTTGAAGATTTAAATTTGGCATTGTATGTAGAAGACGTAGTACTGTTTATAATAGAAGGCTCTCATTAACTGTGGACTCATGGTGCCACTCCTTACTCCCCATTTGTACAGATTGTATGCCTAAATGCAGGCTTGATTTCTGGTAAGTTGTAATTCTCCGAATGTTAATGATTGATTTCAATAAAATATTGCATGAATTATCATTTTATGATACCGTTTCACTGTCGCTGTAGTATACCTTCATCTAAAACTACGTAACTTGCTCATTGATGTAGGTAGAAAGTGACAGTGGTGCGCATTGGTATCTTGAAAAGCCAGATTGTGTGGAAATATAAAATCTGTTAAATGTCAAACGTGGGCAGTATGTTTGCAGCATTTTGAAAATTACAGTTTATTGACTACCACATTATTTGTCTTCGTGATATTAATGCAGTTTATGGAATACCGTGAGCCTAGCGATTTACCCGTCTTCACAGAATACGCCTACTAATGCATTGTGGGAATGGAATAGTGAACAATAAGGCACGATGGGAATAGGATAGTGCAATTTACCGTGGTTAATGTAGCAGTCATACCACTTAGATGGTGTACGCAATTACCACTTTGTCAACATCAGCCACTATCCCATTATAGCTACAGAACTCTGACGTGTAATTCACACTAACACTCATTATCTAACACAAACTAGACAATCCTTCCAACACCACGAAGAAAACCCATATTGTTTGTTATTTGAAGCTAATCCTACTGAAACTTACTTTAAGCGTTTTTATCCGAAAAAGAAGTAATTTTTCACGCAATTTCCTTTCCCATATGTAAGTGTCTATTCCTAGACACCAGGTTTCAAATAATACAAACATTTTCAGAATATTTAGCTGTAACCATGCTTAGATTATTTGAAATCCGGTGTCTAGGAATATAGAGTGACATGTGCCAAGGAAATTGCGTGAAAAATTACTTCTTTTTCGGATAATCGTTGTATTTGAAGCACATACATGAACCACTGGCTTTGACTTAGATAGCAGGTTATGCTAAGCACAATGGAGAACTGAAATTTTCACATCACTAGATTCCATTCACTTTCAGATGAGAATTGGTCTTCATTATGGAAATAGTGTAGCTGCAAGTCTGTGCTGATATTTCCTGCCGATTGACAGCCCAAGATTCAACTCTGTATCACATAATTTATTCAGCATCAGTCTGGATATTGTTAAACAAAGCTCATATCCGATTTGCCACTCAAATATATGACGTCATAATCAAATACTTCACTTGACGTCACACTCAAAATGACGTACCTCCGTCATGAAAATGGAAAGGTATGTCAATAAAGGATACGAATTATATGACTAAGTTATTAAGAATTCAATGCACATTTTGTTGAATATTTTGAAACTAATTTGAATCGGAGCTGTCACTGTTATAGGCAGGAACGCCCACACAACCCTGAGCATTGGTATATTGCGAGATCTCCTTCGAGACGAGATCGAGAAAAGTATTTGGTATGTATTGAGAGCCATTGGCATAATGATTTCCACCAGAATATGGTGCTAGAGAGTATTGAAACCGTAGCGTGCTGGTCTGCCGTATGGTCCCGTTACTTGGTACCGCCAATGCGCGATACATTGGGATGGGGCTGCTGGTTAGCCCCGGATCTCGGGGTTGCGCATCCAGTATTGCACGTTGCCGGATTGCTCAAACACTGACTTCTAGAATTGGTGGAACATTTATGTTCCAGTGTGGCCGTGCAGCCATCGACGTGAAAGTTGAACCTCATGGTCTCGTCCTCGCTGTTGGTGTCACCGGTGTAGCGGTCCCACAGCTCCATTTTAGGGCCGGGGCGTATTTAAATACATACAATAATTAAAATATGTGGCAGTCAAACAATCGTACTCATTTTCTGCTACCTGGAGATGTCTAGAACATGGGGCCAAGATGACGACTAATCATCGTGGTCCTCGCCAGAGGTACATCACAGAATAAGATCTGTGAGGCATCCCCGCAAAGGAGAGTCCTAGCAAGGCTACTTAGTAAGTTTAATATAAACCAAATTAACTCCCACAAACATTATTTTGTTGCGAGAGGGAAGTGCCTCGCGCGGGCCTCCATCACAGGAAAATGCCCACAACGCCGAAGCGGAGGAAGAGAGATGGCCACTCTCTTGTTAAAACCATATTATGTAAAAGAATCAACCAAGTGAAGTTATATGTTTATTGTTATGCACGCTGTTTTACTTGAAGATGGGGGTGGATGATTTCCGGGGAATTCAACACCATCATCGTATGTAAGTTCCAAGATTCTGTGTTTGTAGTTGCTGCTTTTATTTATGTGGTCCTTCTGCTAATTCCTACCTTATCATTTAGTGTTGGGGTCCAGGTCTAGGTTTAGCTGAAAATGGCAATGTAGGCTTAATTGTTTTTAATATATAGGTCTGACGGGCGAGAATGTTCGGTGACCGTGAGGTCACCGTATGGAAAATCCCCCTCAGTAGACCGCGTGTGCAAATATCATGAGGTGAAAGCTCCAGAATCAGATAACGATCTTGTCAACGTCGCGTCATGACCACATATAACAGCACAAGGACAAGTCACAATATATACGCATTGAATAGCACATGTAAGTTTAGGGTGGAGACAAAGATGGAGCTATCCAACTATAGCGACCTTCCCGTGAGGGCGTGGTGGGTTCTAAGACAGCACCCAGTCACTTGTAGAGTTAGATGGAGAGCTGAATCCTTTCCGTTACCAGTGTGTTGGGGATTGATCATTTGAGATCAGCACCCGCGGAGCTAACATTTACCTGACGTTAAGGTTATGTAAAATCGCCCAGAGATGCACTGCATGCCAGTAACTATATATAGTTTTGCAGTACTTCCTACTTTGGTGGGGTTTTCTAACTAATCAGTATCAGAAGAGACAAGGGGGTGTATGCGGTAATCGTCACTTTATTTCTAGCCATACTGGAGCATCATTAGTTCCAGAGTCAACTCTAAATAGCGTGACGGAGGGAGGTCCAGACAATTAATAAGCCCTAAGGCTGCTGGAGCGTAGATAGAGACAATTACTCATATAACGGAGGCCTTAATGTATATGGCCAATTTATACAATAGCCGGTGTTTGGTGTTACATATCCACTACTCCCGGAAAAGAGACTAACACGAAATGTCTCCTATTGAGGAATCGTCCCTACTACTGTAAACCTATCCTACCGACCTAGAACAATCTTGGTTTAGTCGACCGCATGTCATACTCGCATAATGGGAAATGGATAGCGACCTCAGTAAAAAATTGATGCTGTGCGGGGAACAAGGTGGTGCAGATGTTGTTGCTGTATACTGTAGCCGAGTGAGAGTTTTTATATAAAATAAACAAAACGTATAACATGGATGGCTACTGCCATATCACTAACTTTGAATAATACAGTATTAGAAGGTCACTCGGCCTTGACGGTGCTTATGAGCACGAAAATAAGGATAATGTATACATAATGATAAACTATAAAGATGCGGTCTCTAGTGACCGGGAGGTACCTATTAGTCATCAGTACCTATTACACAAAAGCAATACAATAATAATATAATAATAACAGAGTACCTATTAGTCATCGGTATAGAAAAAGTTCTAGAGTCACAATAGTTGTGGCATAACATAATCGGAACGCGAGATGGCACGATATGGAAGTTGGCTGCTGGGAAAAACTGCAGGCATACTGCTGATGTGGCTCACTCTCAGGAAGAGTGCAGAATAACATTTGCGGAAGCAGATGACTAGTAGTAGATAGTAATGTCTACACGATAGTTATTAATTAAAACAGTGTTGTCAAAAGTTCCGTACTGGTGCGGAAGTTGAAAGCTGCCCTGTAGTTCTTAAAGGGCTATGGTTGAAGTTGATAATGCGGATGCATTCTGACAGTTCACAAGACGAGATGCATCGAATAGCTCAAACGATGCATCAGGCAATCTTCCCCTAACTGCGGTAGAAAATGTCTAAAGAACTAACACATGATGTCCGGATTGTTTTACACCACAGGTTGCATGGTACGGCAGATCTGGCGAGTTATCACAGAGCATGTCACTCGCCCCACATTCTGGACGATGAGCTACATCGGAGCCAAAAGAGCCATCTGCACGAAAGGTCCCTTTGCGGAAGTAGTGGCCTTTGCTACTTGATTTGAAGTTCTTTATTGCTCCCAGGTGATATCCTTTCACAAAAACTGGTGGTTGCGGATGCAGTGGCTTGTACCCCAGAGACGACGAATACTGAAAACAGAATTGCACCGCAGCAGCTGTTAGTATCTGCTGAAGTTAGCAGTACTATCGATTCGGCCTCTCAGACCGAGCACACCACCACCACCACCTGACTGCTGATGAATCTGATTTTTCGACCCCTTTTATACTGCCTGTGACGTCACAGCTGGAGCGCCGCAGCCAATCAGCAATCGCGCTTCAGAGGCAGGGAAGTGGGTTACGCGACATGCTATCGTACCCATGCACTGAGAGTATGCATGCACTAAGCCTATAGGGTTCAATATTTTGAAAGAGCCATATCTCTGTCAAAATAGTAAAGAGTTTTGGAATCCTCGCATCATTTTGGTTCTGATCGAGACCAAGAACTGCGAGAAAGGTGTAATTTAAAGTAATTATGTGTACCAACCCAATACAAAATAATATGCTTTTTCTGCCCAATACTAACGCGCATCGTCTAGCAATCTCCGATGCCCGTGCATGCATGCTACGTGATCCCGAAGACTTAGTCGTTTTATGAACGTCTCATACATGGCTCTATACACGCGTATTGTCCTACCCAGGGGAGCATGTTTTGAATGTACCCGGCTTGGCTGATTCTGCTCAAGGCATCAGCATTTCCATGCAGCTTGCCGGGTCTATGAACAGCATTGAAATTAAAGGCCTGTAGGGATTCCTGCCATCACGTTACAAGGCCCTTCAGATTTGTTAGGTTTATGAGCCAGCGTAGTGAGGCATGGTCTGTACGTAGTGTAAATGGTGCTCTATACAGAAAGAGTTTATAGTACTTAACAAAGTACACGGCAGCTAATAACTCTCACTTTGTGGTCGTGTAACGTTTCTCCATTTTATTTAGAGTACACGAACCATAACCCAGTACATGCTCCATTCCATCTTCGTTGACCTGTGATAGAACAGCAACAATCGCATAAGTCGGCGCACCAGTTTCTAAGATGAAATCGAGATTAGAGTTAGGATGAGCAAGAATAGGTGCAGTTGTTAACAGGTCCTTCAACGCCCTGAAGGAAACCTCACGCTCACTCATCCATTTGAATGAGCAATCCTTTTTAGTGATCTGGAACAGGGGAGATGCAATCTCGCTGAAGTGACGGATGTATGGGCGATAGTAATGGCAGAGCCCGAGAAAACTTCGCGTGTTAGTTATGGAAGTTGGCATCTGCAAGTCTGCCACTGCTTGAGTTTTGGAAGGTTGAGTGGCCACTCCATCTGCGGATATCACATGTCCGAGAAACTCGACACTTTGATGGAAGAAATTGCACTTCTTGGGTTTGAGCTTTAGGTTGGCAGTTCGAAACTGGATTAGAACTTTGTCCAAATTGGACAAGGTCTGCTCAAGCGAAAGGCCAAAAACGATAACGTCGTCTGTGTAACATAGACATATCCGCAATGAGGCGCTCGAATGTTCCTGAAGCATTGCACAAGCCATAAGTCATTTTGCAGAATTGGAAATGGCCATCTCTACAGACGAAGGTGGTCTTCTACCTGTCAGCCTCATCCGTGGCTACCTGCCAGTATCCGCTTGCCAGGTCAAGTGTACAGAACCATTCGGCTCCGGACGACGAATCTAATGCCTGATCTATCCAAGGTAACGGATATGTGTCTTTGACTCTTAGATCATTAAGGCAGCGGTAGTCAATGCAAAACCGCAAAGATCCGTCTTTCTTGCCTGCAAGTACAATGGGACTGGCCCAGGGGAATGCTTTAGGCTCTATTATGGCTGTCCGCAACATGTCGTTCACTTGTTTGTGTGCTTCTGTCTCTTCATGTATGGGAAGACGACGCACTGGCTGTCGTACAGGTCGGTTGTTCCCGGTGTCAATGGAGTGACACACGAGGTGAGTTTCTCCCAGGTCCATGTCTCCTGTGGAAAAACTCTCCTGGTATTTAAACATGATCCGTCGTACATCACGTTTGTGAGATTGCGTCAGTCCGACTGTGGCACACAAATATAAGTCATGCAAGTGTTCTGTTATGCTGTCATCCGAGGCTGCTGTTGTTGTAGTTGTTGTGGGAAATCACGTCCATCAAATGGCCGCAGCGAATGCTGTGGTCAAGCGTCATACGATCGACTGTTCCATTGAATAACCTGAACAGTATATGATTGTTGATGGTGTTGTCCACTATCATCCGTGGACTCACACATTGTGAGGCGATCATGTATTCAGGGTCGGGTTCCAGCATGGCTATGTGTGTGTGTTGTCTCCTAACTGTGGTGCAGTGGCCCATAGAATTTCCTCCTGTCCCGGCTCAACTGTTGTGGTTGACGCTAAAATCACTGCACATGTGTCGTACAGTGATGATTCTGGTCCAAGAGGATTGAATTTCTGTTGTCTGCAGTGAAGGCCGGCTTTACTGGCGCTGAGAAAATCAGAACCTAATAGGGCATTGTTTTGGATAGAAGCGATGACAATTCACTGAATGAAATGCATCTCCTCTATCTGTATTATGATGTTTACTACGCCAGCCACCGGAACGTCGGCTCCCGTGGCTGTTTGTAAAAATATGCTAGAGGACCTAAAGGGCTGTCGCTTATGAGGTGGAATGCTCTCATAGAGACGCTTGTTAAAAACGGTGATGGAAGCTCCAGTGTCTACGGTGGCACTGGTAGATATTCTACCGAACAAGCAGGCACACTTATAGATGACTTTGCGGTGTGCTTGCGAGAGAGTCTCCAAAAGTGTTGTGTGCGGAGTCTCCTTTGTTGCAGTGGATCCCCGTAGGAAGGCAGCCTGCTTTTCTCTTGCTTCCGTGAGTGCGATAGGAGGCTGAGTGAGGAAGGGGCTAGTTCGTCGTCGTTGCTGCTGATTTTGCTTGGGCGACGACGGAGCTGGCGGCAGCAGTGGTGCTCTGTCTGAAGCAGGAACGGTGCGGACATTTCGCCACCTGTGCTAGCCATTTTGGGCAACACATCATGGGATGTTTGGGTGAAGTGCAAAAGAAACATTGTCGTCATGTCGACTGTTTGTTGAGGTTTCTTTTGCATACCCATGATGCGGAGCGCTGGCTTCTGTCCGTGTCACTATTACTGCTGCTGGGTGAGGGAGATGATTATGAAGGAAGATGTGTATTGCATAACTTTTCACAGAGGGGAGAATTGTCGGAGCTGCGGATGCAGTGCGCATCGTAGGCTCTGGCTTGTGTGAAGCCGGTGTTTGTGTAATGGTTGATAATATTGAGGTAGTCTTTGCGGTTTTAATTAGTGAATCCACCTGACGTTGTTGTTGATGGACCGTAGTTGAGCCGGGTTTCAGGAGGGGGCACTGAATCGACTCTCTAATCAGTGTCCGTTCTGGTTTAACGGATGCTCTGGGCGCGGTGTTCGCCGATCAGTTGCCGGTGTAGTGGGGGGGGGGGGGGGTAAGGGGGGATGGTTTGGGCACCAGTTCCTCCAATGGCCCATCTGACCACATTCAAAACACGTGTTGGGTGGCTGTGTGTGTGTGGCGCGTTGCTGAATGATGGCGGTCGTGTAGTCTGGTCGTTTGCCACGGCAGTGCTGAGTGTAGTGACTAGATTGGTGAGTGCGGAGATTTGTTTCGTAATCTCTTCTAATATGTCATGTGTTGCCTGTCCATTGTTGTTGTTGTGCTGGTTCCCGCATCCTGGGGCATTACTGTGACCCCCGAGATGGGACTGCCCATGCTCTCCTCCTCTAGACCTGTGATCTCCTCTAGCGTATGTTCTGCTTGTGAAGCGATGCTGGTATCGGCAGTGGGTACTGTGTGTGAGCTGTCAGTAGCAATCAGGAGTTTGGCGTCATTTAGCTTATTGATATGGTGAAGTTGGCGGCGAGCGTTCTTCTCTCTATTGAGGAAGTTCTCAATCCACACTGCTGTTGCTGTGAGTGTTTGTGTAGGGTTTCGTGCTCCGAAAGGAATAACTTTTCCTTAAGGGCCGGTTCTCCGCTTAAAGCATCAGTGAATGTATGTGTGTTAACGCCCTCATGATTCGTGTTGGGGTACACCCTTGTGATAGTAATAGGCGTAGCACAGCTAGTAATAGGCATGGCTTATATAGCAATAGGTGGGACTTAGCTAGTAATATGCGTGGCATTGATAGTAAAAGCGTGGCATAGCTAGTAATAGGCGTTACTTAGCTAGTAATAGGCGTGATTTAGCTAGTAATAGGTGTGGCATAGCTATAAATAGGCGTGGCTTAGCTAGTAATATGCGTGATTTAGCCAATAATAGGCGTGGCATAGCTAGAAATGGGCCCATTCATCTTTAAGAACGTTCTCCGAACCTAGATCCGACTAATCTAATTACTTTTATATGAGTGGTAGATTATGTCCAAAGCTATCTCAGGTCCGAAAATGTAATTATTTGATTAGCCGCATTCTGGATTTGATCATTACTAGCTCATTATATGCGTAACACGAGAGCAAGGTGGGGGGCAACTAATGGTTAATAAATTTAGCACGGTTTGACGCTTTGTAATTAATGTGTGTCGAAAGTGATCAAAAAGAATCTGTGAGTGTTGTGCAGAATATTACCGTTCAAGTTACTTTTATTCATGTTTCCCGAGAGAAAAATGGATAAATCAGTGTCATGACAAGATGTATGGACAAATAGATGGACAGTACTTAGGGCGATAAACATGTATACTCGTGCATACCAAGTTTGATCTGCTGACGTCAATTGAATCTGTATGCTCGGAAGCCAGATGATACGCAAATAGACACTCTGAATCAGACATTACAAATTGCGCAATTGTTACAAATTGACAGGATTTCATGTCTACATAAAATATAGATCTAAAACCATCATCTCTGCTTGGCAGAAATCATCACAAACTATATCTTTTAAATATAGATAACGAAGTAATGGTGCCAATATTCTTATTGTGCAACTGAAGTGGCCTGTATCTGTTCTCGTGTATTTAGTTCCCAGTTTGTTCGTAAATAATGGGTGTTTGTGTTGAAACGCATCATGATTCTATAACATCCGGGCATCAGGTTGTGGCCGTCGGAGTATGGATGTTCGTAAGCCTTCCAGTATTAATACACTTGTGTGCTCATAATTCATATATAGTATCTATCATTTGATATGGCCACAGACTGACGAACCCTTAAGATAGAGTCTATGTCCTATAGACGACCATATTTTGCTTCCAAAATGCGCGTAATCAATTAAGATGCATGATGAGAGTGGTCTCCCGGGTTAATCCTATCATAGGTTTTCCGCCTGTCAAATTAGCTTTTTGAATAGAGTCAATTCTGGTCACCCACAGATAGAAGCTCTAAGGTTTGATGAGACGAAGCTGCACGGCTAGCGCTAATGGCACTAATTATCAATTTTACCGCTGACACCACAGACATAAGTCAAAGGAAACAGAATCACTGTGAGGAAAATAGCTTCAGGGAACAGTATTGATAATCCGGACATATGGAGCGCATATGGAGCGCAAGCCTTTGCATCGTGACCAGATAACTTACAATACGAGGACACTGATTAAGTACGCAGATGACCTTATATTGTTGTCATCATTAGAATGAATATACTAGTCTAAGTTAACATGGACAAAGCTATGCATGATGCCGTGCTTCTTTCATTGGAAATACCAATGTCATGGTTACTTTACCAAATGGGGTGATCAGCTCTGTCACTCAAGAATAACATGCCATAATCAACGAGGTCACAGGTAGGCTGACATCACAATCATAATGTGTAATGAATGACATATCTAGCTCCAGAACTTAGGATAAATGCAGCATTTAAAGACAATTTCCACCTAGAATTTCATTTAACATGAAATAAATGAATAACAAGACAGTAAATATACACCGCCAAAAACACGGTTGAAGATAGATTATATAGGAGATGCAATTCTGGAAAGATTGGAGATGAGACCCATTTTTTGATAGAATTCCCTTTTTATGACGCAGAAAGGAATGTATTATTAGATTCTGTATGTAGGCAATGTCCAAATCTCTTAGGATTAAGCCATACGGAGAAAATTACATATTTAGTGGCAGCCGATGATTTATCAATAAACGTCGCAAAATTTTACCACCATGCTGCTGAAAAAAGGAAAGATCAATTATTGTCTGCCAGCGACCTTCGGTAGATTACTTCCGTACGTGCGTGGTGTGGGATGGGCATGTGTGGCAAAGATGACAGGCGAGCGCGCGAGCGGCCGGACGTGTAGGGGGGGGGGGGGGGGGGGCTAACGCATACATGCGCACGTGCGTGCGTGTGTGCGTCCGTGCGTCCGTGCGTGCGTGCGTGTGTGTGATAAAGGATACTTATAGTTGGCCTATATGTATATTTGCTGATTTATTCACTTTTTTATTTAAATAGTTAAATGTATTTTTTTCGAGGCCAGATATGTGGGTTTTATTACAAAGGTTGTCGGCCTAGTACTATCTTTTAGGTATATTGAACCTCAAAGCACGTATGGGAATACAAATTGATATTTATATATCATGCATGTATCTCTGATGGCAAATTTAATTCAGCAACAGCCCAACTGCTGAGGTATCGTCTCATAAGCTTCAATTCGTATCCAATGGAGCGAGGTCTCGTGTCCGAGGATGTTCGTGATGTTGTAAAGTAACCATGTCTGGCATTTCCAATTATAGACTCATTAGAGTGAATCACAGCGGCATAGCTGCTCTTTGCTGATAACACTTTTATCCTAGTTAACTTAGACTAGTATGTTTATTCTAATGATGATAACAAAATAACTACTGTGTAATTAATCAGTGCACTCGTACTGTAAATTAGCTGGTCAAGATGAAAAGCTGTGTATGCTCCCTATGCCCTTATGTTATATAATCTCAGGTAAGACATACACATAGTGCTGCATTTCAGCATTACAAGTGTTCCATTTCAACACAAACAGCCGGTATTTACAAACAAACTCGGAACTAAATTTACGAGAACAAATATACAATTCAGTTGTAAAAACAATAATATTGAGGAGAGCTGCACTTTATGATATATACCTATAGTATATGATGATTAAGATAATATGCCTGCCAAACACAGATTACGGTTATATATCAATGTTTTATGTAGATTTGAAATCCTGACACGTTTTAAACGTTTGCTAAATGATGGTGGCATTAGGTCCGCTTTCCATGTGAGCTTTTCTGCTAGCATGTTCTCGCATGCTTTTCTGCTCGCGGGTTTGTCTATTTCCATGCGGGCGAGCTTACCAGCGAATCAGGATGTTTTCCTAGCGTAGGAAAGCGAATTTCAGGCTCTAGTTCTGCATATCTTTGATCAATTTTTGCTTTCTTACGCACTACATGTGTCATGTCACAAAAGTGCAAAGGCCAAGTCCTGAAGCTGAGCTTTCAAAAGCAGGAGCAGTTAATTGATCTGGTAGAACAATATCTGCACCCAAAATCTGCATTAACTGCATCACACGAATGCGAGTTCCTTGTCGCTTGCGCAAATAATACAAAAGAAAATGGCTGTTGCATGGCATCATTATTATATTTGCATAGCGTTCAAAGTAAATATTGCAAAATAACCTGCTTAAGGCAACACGCATGCGCACAAGATCAACATGCACAACACACGCTTGTACCCGCTGCACGAAGACCCTCCCATGGAAATGGTTCTATTTAAATGCACTGGACCGACTTTCTGCTGGCAGAAAAACGGGCAGAAAGTTCGCTCACTGAGCGACTGGTTCTTCGGCGCAAGAGTTTCAGCTGAAACGCTCAAATGGAAATGGTTCTATCTAAATGCACCAGATCGACTTTTCCGCTAGCAAGAAAAGCGCGCAGAAAAGCTTACATGGAAAACAGATCTTAGAGTGGTCTATCTATGTATCATTTTACTTCCAAGTATAGAGATTGAATTGATGACAGAGGATTATAATAGTCACACTGAGTGTACGTTTGTCACCACATCTAATTACTCTCATTCCATTTGTCCGTGCACCTGGTCATCATGCATACTGATTTAATTATTCATTGGTCATTATAGACAAAAGCAAATAGGACTATGATGGTCCACACAAAACTCGCAGATTCTAGCAATAGATTCTTATTGGGCGATAGATAATAGACCCGGTTCACTTGCTTTGCATATAATTAAGCTAACAATGCTAGCGTGCAGACTGTGGTTAATCACCTGTAGATTCCAGTTTTAGCTATGCCCCGCCCACCTCTAGCAAAGATCCACCCACGCTTTGCCCGTGTTGGGTCCAAGGGATAAACTCTCTGAATCTCAATTTTCAGAAACATGTATAAGCTGTTAAATATTTTGAAACTAATTTGGGCGTCACTGCGCAACAGCGCACAGTTTAATTAATTTCAAAATATTCAACAGAATGTGTATTAAATAGTAATCACATACACTACCTACAACTTGGTAGACTATTAAGCATCTATGGTAGACTAGATCGTGCATTCGTGTCGTAATTGATTATGCTGTCAGCCTACCCGTGACCTAGTTGATTATGACGGCATATGATTGACTGCTAAACTGGATTAATCAATTAATTATCGTTAGCATATCTTAGGTACTTTGGACATAATCTAGCAGTCAAATATCAGGTAGGTCAGTCATATCTAATTTCTGAGAGGTTCTTAGAGATTGAGTCGTTCATTTCTAGATAGGCTTCACCAACATTGCATGCGTATTGGAATCGATTTATATACTGATAAATCTGACTTTCCGGAATACCAATTCAACGTAACTATGCAGGCAAGCCGTTAACTATTTGGACAGTAATTTGGCCGGTGGATGTTTTCTGCCTATAACAGCAACAGCTGCCAGCCAACTTAGTTTCAAAATATTCACAACAGTGTTTATTAAATTGTAAATTAATCTAAAAGTTATATAAACGCACACGTTAGTGATAGGCTTTTCTATTTCATAACGTGATTGTGATTGTGACGTCAGCTAGCAAGTGACGTTTTTTATTATGATGTCAGATACTTGAGTGTCAGATCGGATTTCTTCATCAAGATATGTATAACCATATCACACTGATGGTAAATGAATATGTCATAACGGTTTGTTGAGCATAGTGGACCAATAGGAGTGAAATGAATTGGCAGGTAACAGCAGGCATTGGTAGCAAAGGATTGGGGAGATTTTGGTTCGAAAATAAGGACTAATTCTCATATGAAAGTGAATGGAATTTAGTGGCATGAAATGCCAGTAGTCTACACAGTTAATAGACATACGCGGACCAATAACATAACCACGTTATAATCAACATCCACAAGAGAGACATATGCCATGTTTACACATTATGTCAATATATAGTGACTCGGGGTTCCATTAAATGCTTTGCATAACCTGCTAACGTGAAAGCCAGTGGTTCATGTGTATATTTTACATACAAGTATTATCGGGAAAACGATTAATTTTCAATGCAGTTTTCTTGACGTGTCATTCTATTTTCTTAGACACCAGATTTAAATGAATTAAACATGGATCCTGAACATATTGGACATATTTGCCTGAAAGCAACTTTTCAGTAGGATTGCTTTCAAATAATGAACAACATGGAATTTTCTCCGTGAATTACGGAGAATTATTTAGAAAGTGCTATGTAAAGTGGTGAGTTAATGCGTATTGCACGACATGGTTAATAGGATAGTGGCATATGTTAACAAACTGGCGATTATATAAGACGTATTAAGTGGTATGGCAACTACACACAACGGGGGTATTTCTCACTATCCTATTCACAGCATGCATTACTCTTCTGAGAGTGTCATTGAATGGCTATACATGTATTATTCTACGAACTGCATTGTTATCAGAGGGCCCATTAATACGGTAGCCAGTCGCATACAATTGTGAAAATGATGCAATCAATGTGTCAACACGTAACAGCCTAGGTTAAGTTCGACTCGCTAACTATAGTCAGTTTCATGGTTTACTGATCATGCGCAGTTGCTATGCCCAGTCGAGCTTGATTTTAGTCGACTATAGTTCGGTGGTACCCGGTTCCCTATTCAATTATTATTGCAGAAAATTTGGAGCCGGGTACCAGTCTCCATTAACCCCTTCTGTCGTCTGTTTTAATGAGCTACGAAAATGGGTTATTTTTGTCCGACGTCAAAAAGTGCCCATATGGCATAAAGTGGGAAGGAATATGGGCTTGGGAATATCGACATACAATGGGAAAGCATAATTTCAACAAACCTAGGTTATTTAGTGAAATATTTACACTTTTATATGCATTTATTAGTGGCAAGCGATCGGTTTCCGCCATTTTGAAATTTACGCAAATATCGGACTAACCATCTGAACCGAGGTCGGGTGCTCGGTTGATTATAGTTGCCTAGCAAGTTAACTATTTGAAGTTCGACTGGTATTCTAGTTAGCTATAGCTAACTATGGTTAGGAGTCGAACTTGACCCTATATTTCCTCAAAGTCTAGATGGTAAGGAGCACACAGAGCCTGCTGTCACTTTATACCTACATGAATTAGGAGGTAAGGAACACACAGAGCCTGCTGTCACTTTCTACCTACATGAATTAGGAGGTAAGGAACACACAGACCCTGCGATCACTTTCTACATTAGGAGGTAAAAACACACAGAGCCTGCTGTCACATTCTACCTACATGAATTAGGAGGTAAGGAACACACAGAGCCTGCTGGCACTTTCTACCCTCATGAATTAGGAGGTAAGGAACACACAGAGCCTGCTGGCACTTTCTACCCACATGAATTAGGAGGTAAGGAACACACAGAGCCTGCGGTCACTTTCTACCTACATGAATTAGGAGGTAAGGAACACACAGAGCCTGCTGTCACTTTCTACCTACATGAATTAGGAGGTAAGGAACACACCGAGCCTGCTGTCACTTTCTACCTACATGAATTAGGAGGTAAGGAACACACAGAGCCTGCGGTCACTTTCTACCTACATGAATTAGGAGGTAAGGAACACACAGAGCCTGCTGTCACTTTCTACATACATGAATTAGGAGGTAAGGAACACACAGAGCCTGCTGTCACGTTCTACCTACATGAATTAGGAGGTAAGGAACACACAGAGCCTGCGGTAACTTTCTACCTACATGAATTAGGAGGTAAGGAACACACAGAGCCTGCTGTCACTTTCTGCCTACATGCATTAGGAGGTAAGGAACACAGAGCCTGCTGTCACTTTATACCTACATGAATTAGGAGGTTACATGTTTTAAAGTGCGGTGCTCTACAGGGTTAGTGATAAAAAAAATCATAAATGTCTAATTGATGTAATATCTAGGTGAAATCAATCATGCACCTAAATCACCTTTGAAGAATTATAGCTTAATAGAAAATAAGTCTGCATGTAAACATAGAATCTATGCAAAGGTGTCGCATCAGGAGTTCACAGCTAGTAACAGACTTCTGTTATAAAACAGTGCTACGTCTTCTATATACAATATCAAATGTCAACCTTCAAATTCACAGAAAGTTATGTTCGTCAAATTTGTTTCATCTCTTAATGCATGTTAGTTAACAAAAATTGTGGCTCTGTAGAGCATGTAATCGAAGTGGTCCCTCGACTTACCTTAAAGCACCATCATTTGGCTTTGATGAAACAAAGTACTGATTGGTTGCATTGGTTTGATAATGATGCCTGCCATTGCCTGGTGTTTGATGCATTGGCCTGAATAGCTTGGATGGAAGTAGCTGTTTGTTTGTTTTCTATTTATCATGTCC
>CM067369.1:241312042-241337042 GCA_034401795.1 Chaetoderma sp. LZ-2023a | reverse complement strand
TCTCGCTCTCTCTCTCGCTCTCTCTCTCTCGCTCTCTCGCTCTCTCTCTCTCGCTCGCTCTCTCTCTCGCTCTCTCTCTCTCGCTCTCTCTCTCTCTCGCTCTCTCTCTCTCGCTCTCTCGCTCGCTCTCTCTCTCGGTCTCTCTCTCTCGCTCTCTCTCTCTCTCTCTCTCTCTCTCTCTCGCTCTCTCTCGCGCTCTCTCGCCGCAATATCAGTAGTACTACAAAGCAGTGAGCCCAGGATTTTAGTTTTCCTTCGCCGCCACGAAGTGGATCGTCATTTTCTTTACTGCCCTGTAGGTGGGGCTTAGAATACACCTTCCGTATCCTCTCCGTGTCGTAAGAGGCGACTAAAGGAGGTAAGGGTGAGGTAACCCTGACAGAAACCTCGAGTGCTGAAGACAGAGGTTCCAGGCCGCACGGCGCACTCTAATAAACCATGGATCCACGCACTTAACGCTTATGATCATGTCAATATTCACTTACAGGACTGGCGGTATGATCAGCGAACGAAAAGAAGAAGTCATTTTCTTTAGATCCATGCTTTGTAGATAGCTATATGTGGGTGAACTCTGTTATGGATTCTTCATAAAGCGATTCTCAATTTTTCGTTTGCTTGCGGGTATTGGGAGAAGTTCGTCAATGGGGTTCCTTTCCTTGTGTATGAAGTTCACATGGTTGGCATATTCCATCTCTAGCGGCATACTCAGTATTGGCACTAGGGGTTTGGTCTTGTGGAACTTTCCTACACGGATTTCAATGCAGCAGCGAGATAATATGTGCAGAACACAGGGGATGGACCATCTCCCTGTGGGGAGCCGATTGATGTCTCAAACTCTACAGACTTAACTGACTTGAATCGTGCGCTCAGCTTGGTGTCTGCAAGCAGTAGTCTCACTATTCGTGTCTCATCGTTATTGCAACTGGCCTGGCGTAGTACATCTAGGATCTTTGACGTATAATTGTGTCGAATGCGCGTGACATGCCACTGCCCATTTTGTGGAAATCCCAGTGTTTGTACAGGACTACCGCATGCGCTAACCCATATAATGCCTGCGCAGATGTGTCTACGTCAGAGATAACAACAATAGGCAATAACTGATATTGCCAGGTCGAAGAAATAACTACAATGGGCAAATAATACGAATTAGATTTATAGCACAGTCATTTTCTCGCAACGAGAGCGAGATTTTACGAGATCATGATGTCATCACCGCATCAACGCGATCTTTGCCGAGCATGAAGGCTGTACAGTAAATATGCATATGCATGGGGCCCTAACATATGCTACTTTGTAATCGTTTGGAAATTGTTAAGATAGTCAGTTTTTTAAATAAACCTATGTTGTATAATGATATACACTTGGCTCTGATAGCGAGTTGATTTGCCAACACACTGTTTCTCGACACAGTGAAACACATCTATAAAGGGCATTGTATGGACAATTAAATGGAGCTCAATAAAGACAAACATTCTCCTCATATAACTTATTTGCTAAGACAAATATATTTTGGAGGCAACTGGTGAGGGTTCTTTAAGATGAGTACTTATAAGACCATCATCAAGACCGGTTTTAAGAAATCGGTAGCGTTTGGCACCAAAACCAAACGTCATTATAGCCATGTTTGACCGAATCAAAATATCGTTGTCAAGCTCAGAATATGACAGAGGACAATAATTAAAACGAATGGTTTGAATTGCCAATCATATGCGTCTGTATAAAATAAAATTAGTTTACTTGCCAGTCATGGGGATTAAAAAGTGACACGCTAAGAGGATGCCAAGACCTATACGAAGACTGGGTGTTAATGTCTATATGGCAGAGATCAATTTTCGCTATCTTATCAGCATGTGCTCATTTTAGTAACAATTATGATGTACGCCATTGCTGTACACGACAGCAACACGGGTCAGCAACATTTTTTTCAAAATGTATGCCAGCACTACCTCTGCAAATAGACTATTACGGATTTTACACCAGCGTGATAAGGGTTAAATGACGTGGCACACTTGACACGCGCGTATTGCCGATTCAGCGATACCGTTATACCACTGTCCCAGGGAGTATAAATAAATATTCTGAGAAAACAAATGGTAATATTACTGGAACCACTGAACCGATTGTAATACTTCCAGTACATACATGTAGCAGCAAATTCGACGATCTTTTCGATGCTAGTGATGTCAGAATCTCCCTAGTGTTTCAAAAGATACACTCTGCGGGACAACTAAGCTAGCAAAATGTCATACCAAAATGTCAGGATGCGCTTTATACATCATCCCATATCGAAATGTGTGTTAGAGCTACAATCAGAGAGGTTGCTGTGCCGATGCATTATATTGTTATCTCATAATCGCTAAGGTTTCATCAACATATCTTACTTATTGTAATTACTACAGCTTGCGAAGGAATGTTGCTCAACCAATGAAAATTCCCACATTTTATGTCAAAATGTTAATTCATTTGATTATATCTCAGGCAATATTCATCTAAGCATAATGATAATTAGCCAAGCCGATATTTATTTCATTCAGCTTTGAGCACACTCCAATTGTATGCCGATACACCAAGTATTTCAAAAGCTAGACTCTGCGAGACAAAACCATTTCATGCTGAATTTTACCACAAAAACGATACAATATTCTCAGATCATATCCTAGATGACCAATATTTACATATTTAAGGAGTTTGAACCCATTATCGGATCTTAACATCCATTATGTCATCTTAATTCAGATGTCGGAACCTATTTGGAGGTACAAGAATCATTTGAATCGCTTAAACGGTTCAGTTGCTAGTATCATTTACATATGCTTCCTTAAAATATGCACCCGCATCTAATAGCTTTGCGCCTCCAGCCATCCTTACGGTGGTGGTGCGGCGCGTACGTCACTATCCGCAATAAAATGGCAGCGCCCAGATATGCGAAAAATTGTCAATTTTAGCTACTTTGCCTAGCGATATTTGGTTACACTATTTCTATCTGGATATTATTCTGGCGCAATTTCATTAAAACTGTAATAAACTTTGAACCAAAGGACACTTTGGGATGGCAGTGTTTAGTCCCTAATTATAGTGGCATTGAGTATGTTGGGATACATCATTTCTGTTCTTATTGGCTGATATCCGTTGCTAAGGGATACCTACATTCTGATTGGTTGAGTGATTATGACAGTTCGAGACTGAAATTGATTGATTATCGGTTCCAGCTAATCTGTTTAGCTACTTTAGGCCAATATTTAAGGTCCACATTCACACCAGAATGATTGAAAGTAAAAATAAAACAATATAGAAGGTTAGAGGCTGTATTTATATACCTCAGCGTAATGAAACGAACTAAATCATAACATAAAACTATTTCAATCGATATGAATAATTTTTTTTATCTGGAACGGATTTCGATGTCAGTTACTATCGTCACGATGGTGTTAATGTGTGGTTAATATCTGCTGGTCAGATAAATAAAGCTTAAGCAATTAGTTTTCAGGAAGGGTGGTGATTCAGACTTATGCTTCACTCTTAGGTGGACCTCATCAGACGACTGATAATTTAGCGGATACGGTAATGTAGTCTTTCTGACGGATAGTAAATACATCGAATATATTGACATATCATGCCAGGATCGCACCTGTTTTCTACTGACTATCAGACTGCCAATAAAGGAACAATATGTGTCATAGCACCTCGCCAATTTACAATATCGACTGATAGTTAGAGTCATGCCCATACATTCCATGTGTCCTAACTCTCTTATAAAAATACATACCCAACCAGCCGAGCAAGTGAGCAACCGACCGAGAGACAAACCTACCAACTGACCAACCAACCGACCAACTAACCGACCGACCGACCGATGGACAGACCGACCAACAGACCGCCCAACCGACTAACCGACCGAGAGACAGACAGACTGACAGACAGAAATGATTGTAGGCAAGCAGGCAGACATGCGAGCAGGCATGCAGACAGGCAGACAGAGCTTTGAGTCTAAAATTTGTAAATCTAGTATTTGTGTAACTTTCCCGAGTTATGTTTCCTAACTGTCTTAGGACGGCATATAGCTAAATTTGTAACAGTTGCTTAATTTTTCACAATATTTACTACCAGGTACAGTCATCTCCATACATTTTTTTGTATTATAACTGTCATAAGAAGTTATATAACGAAAGTTGTAACAGTCGCTTAATCTTTCCATTAGCTCGCATAACCATGGTGTAACAGCAATGGAAAGTGTAAGTGAATCATGAGCTTGAAGCTGAAGCAAATGTTGTGATATTCCAGCCATCAGATTCACCACTGTGAATATCGTGTACTTATACGTGATTACAATGTTTGTGAAACAAATGTGATGTGCTAATGTTGTAATAGGTTTTCTCTGAAATGTCAAAACCTTGTCTGACCGACTGACCGACCAACTGACCGACCGGCCGACAGACCAGCTAACAGACAAACAGGCAGACAAACAGGCAGTCAAGCAGTCAAGCGGGCGGGCGTGCGGGCGGGCGGGCGGGCGGGCGGGCGGGCGGGCGGGCGGGCGGGCGGGCGGGCGTGCGTGCGTGCGGGCGTGCGGGCGTGCGTGCGGGCGTGCGGGCGTGCGTGCGTGAGTGAGATATGGTATCGATGGATAAGACGGGTTATCTATAAAACAATCCACACACTACTCAGAAACTAAACGAAAGCATACTATGTTTTACACACAACTAGAACAGTAAAGCAACAAGAATGAGTCGTAGACGGTAAAAATCAGCAACACTACATTTAAGTACTTATATTTTCAATTGAACATTTTAGTGCTTGAATTGGTGAATACCGGATATTAATGGTCAACCATTTTAGACTATCAACTTGATAATATTCTCAGCTTGCACCAAATCATTTCTACATATTGTTGCGGCAAATCGCTTTTTTAGTATGTGAAAAGTTTTTATAGCACATACTCTATTGTTATGTATATGTTAATTTATTCTAAATAGACATGTACCATCTAGCAAATTATATTCTCATATCCATTATTTAATTAGGAAAAATATAATTCCATTATACACATTTGAGCGCTATACGCATATTCGCAATTTGACTACATGACCCATAGAAATTGTTATTTCATCCAGGGCGTGTTTCTTATTGCAGACCAGTAAGTTCGTTCGTGCATATGTATCAATAACAGGGTTTGCATAGTATTGCTGTCCTACAAGCACCCCCATGCTGACTTATATTTCAACATTTACAAACTTTAGAGTCATAATTGGCCAGACAGATATCAATTATGACCTTTTAAGCAACCTTTTAGTAACTACACGTGCTTCCACGTTTATACCAAGTCGACATAAGTTGTATATACACCTACAATATATAGGCATCTGCAATATAGTAATACTTGGATTATCAAGTTTGGTTAACAAGGCCATTTCAGTTTAGTTCTATCAGAGCTAATAGCATATACAACCTCTATGCACTAAGGTCAGTTAACAGAAACCTGAACGGTCAAAAAGCCTTTAAAATTAAAATAACAATAAGTAAAGATGAATTGCATTAAATTGTTATAGATACAATAGCAATGTTACCAGATAACAGATCGCAGTAAGAAATATAGTACCTTGTAGTATTATAGTATACACACAGTACAATATCTGAAGCATCGTTACAATGAGCCTGCTAGTAGAGATGTAGCACGACTACGCATAAAGCCTAACCCGTGTGCACTTAGTCCACCTAATCGTATAGATAAACTAGCAATGACAAAGTCCATAAGCTTTCAAAGTATGCCAAAATCTGTAAATGCATTGCATTATTGATATTAATGCCGTTCGTAGAAGTAAACATATAATGATTCACACAGCCTCTCCGAATATTAATGGTGATGGGAATAGAATTGTGAACGCAAATGCATGATGGTAATAGGATAGTGAGAATTACTATATGTGCATTGCACCCACTCGTCTTAATACTTAGGTGCCCTAAGGAAACAGAACTTCGCAGTCACTATTCCATTATAGATACGGACATGCGCTGGAAGCACAATAACCCCTAACATATTCTACATAATCTTTTTTTACATCAGCGAGGTAAATCCATGATCGGAATTTAAAAAAACAATTTAACTAGAAACCTTTGCGAGGCACCAACTGCTTTCAGTGAAACTGTCTCGGAATATTCAACACATGCCGCATTTATCCCATTTTGAGGACGGTGTTTCAGAATGTAGAGATAAATATCTAAGGAGATTGCCTGCAAAAGACATTTTTCCACGGATAATTATGTGTTGCAAAGTAAATATTCGCCACAACGGGCATGCACCACTGATATCCAATTTACTAGGCTATAATACACTTTTAGCGAAGCCACGAAGCACTCTATGTTTGACAAGAAGCAACCCGTGGCATATGTCATCCATGGCTCTGTTGACAATTATATAGACTTTCGGGAACATATTCTGAAAGCCAATTAATACATGGACAGCTGGTTAGTCAGATTAATAAATTCAGTTACTTGTTATATACCAAATATCTTTATATTGGAAACGGAATTGCTGTAATCTGTTGATGTTATTGGAAGCTCATTGACAGCAACCGATATCAGCGGCCCTTTTCTCACACCTAACACGTCTCTACATGCATACCCTCTAAATGATAATTGGGTACTGGGTGGACAGAGTGATGACAGAAACGTATTCTTAATAGAAGCTGAAATTATTATACATACTGAAATTCAGAGAAAAAACAAAGGCACAAACCAATGATGGAGACAGTAGATTGATGTCAACTGATGAAAGAAGCATCATCGATCTGCTGCGGTTTAGTAACCATCCACGTTGGTCAAAGACATGCCAATCCAGGCCGTGTCCCCGTGTTAGTGCGAATATATTCAGTGAGGAACAGAGCTGTGGCAATCTCCATTGAGAGGCCACACACAGACATAAAGCCTCAACATCGAGACTATTCCACCACGTGAGCATCGTCAGATAACAGTTATGAAGATATTCTCAGAAAGCACACTTTACAGTAAAGCAGAACAATAACAAATTAACTACCACCAACTCGGCTTGCGAGTGGCTACTATCGGGTCAGCGAGCAATTTATTTTCTCAAGCACTTCACGTACCACCGGTTCAGTGAATGTCGCAGCAATTGTCATTGTGATCATATTATCAGAGGAATTACAAAGATCATTGTGGACGCCATCGGCCTGTTTATTACCACATCCATGTACATGCCCAATTCCGAGGACGCCCGTGGCGTGTACATTATCAAAATCAAACAAAGACACAAGGGAGTGAGTTACAGACATGTTGAAAAAATTAGGCTGGCAATCGTCCGAGCGGTGGTTAAGAAAAACGAAAGTGATATTCAAATACCTGTATTGGATGGCTTTGTAGCAGTTTCACATGAAGACCATCCTCAGAAGGCATAATCGGTGTACATACCTTCAAGAGCAACATCCGGGAGGTAATAAACGAGCACCGAAGATCTCTGTAAGCATGTATATAAACGGTTTTAACCATGAAAAGGAACAAACAATTTTTATCTAGCCGCGCATCTACAGGCGAGGTTCATTTTGAATTTTGCCCAGTATTTGTTCAGTTTATGACAGTGAGATTGGTGCTGCGTGTGGGCGTTCGTAAATACAATTAAATTAAATTTGATAAGAGATTGTTCATAAAATATGCTGCACTCTTGAGATTATTATAACCTGGTGGTTGATAAACAAAATACTTTATAGACAGAGCAGGATATATCTTCAGCTGAGAAAGTTGTTACACAAAGCACTTCAGACAACCGTCACACCTACAATATAGTTTATGGACGCATACAAACACACGTGGCCGCACGCACGCATGCCCCCCACCCCCCCCCCCCCCCCCCCCGCACAAACACACACACACGCATACACGCAGAAACACACGCAGAAACACAATCGCACAAGCCCGCACGCACACACATACACGTCCCTGCACACACGCACACATAAACAAACACACATGCACGCACACACGCTCACACGCCCACACACAGGAATGCGTGTAAGCGAGCACGCATGTACGCCCGCATGCATGCACATACTCACGTATTTAAGCAAGCACAATCACACGGATACTATTGCGGCTTTCAAAGAAATACATTGTTAATGTGCAAAATTCAAATTTCTTGTATGCATCAAATGTACACCATTGGGAATTTGATTTGATTCTCCAGTTGTACAATACAATAAGCTGCAACAATAGAACAGTTTTATATTGATAATCTAACCTACTATTTCAACTTTTAATTTGAGAGAAGTAAATTTCTTACAAATGCAATATATTCAAGGGATGGATGTAGGGAATTCAATTTGGAAATAAGATCCCATCAGTAATTTATTTTCAAAGAAATGGCACGCACACGCACGCACGCACGCACGCACACACCTGCCCGCAACCTAGGACTAGGCCTAGAGACAATCAATAATTCCAATTATATCATATTTATCATATTGGTGCGAATGTGGGTATTTAATTACGTGCCATGTGTCTAAGAGATTGGACTGTAGAAATGTCAAACCACACATAATTGGCACTTCATATTTAATTCCATGAAAAACGTGCCTATAGTTCATGCACTACAACTGTGCGAGCTTTCTCATCAACAGATACTTGAGCAAGCAGCCCACAGTAACGATGGTAATGCAGTATTATACTTGCCACTCCATTGAAGCAATACTTATGCGCACGCACAGTCATTAAGGCAAGCAAAGGTTGTTTCTTATATTGATATCAATTGTAATACGGAGAATGTCTACCATAATGCTCAAACGTAAGACTACGCCCAATGGCAGGAGGAAACCATTCATGGCATATATGTCCAAAAGAAAATTGAAATTTTGACTTTTATCCAGATCTCGCACATGACTCAAATATGCAATAATTTCTGATTTGAAAAATGTGTTGTCTTAATGGAGGTAAATATCACACAGCGTTATGCATTACTTAAAATCAATTAGCCAGGAAGTTGTTGATGCCCACGTTAGTACTTGTTTATAGTCGGAAAAGTGTAGCAATACGCGACATGTAGGTATGGCCAGGTTGTAAATATCAACTAGGACTTACTCATATACATGGTTGTGTAATTGTCGCTTCTATCGAGCCTGCGTGATCAGTCGGCTCATGGTGCTGCAAACAGTGGATAACCCGATCGTCGATTTCTAAGGCGGTGTTGCTGAATGTTGTTACTTTCATACATCAACGCTTTTCCCAATATGAACCATGTTTCTTAACGAACAGATTCGGGCTGTATGTTGCGTACTGGCAATTTATCTGTAACTGCAGCATTTACATGACCAAAGGTCAATGATTAGCTTTTGATTTAAACTGTTTACATGATGTTTACATGGCTGCTTGCAAATGTGAATTCTGTTGTCTAGGATTGATACCAGGAATCCAATTTAATACATCATAGGTTTAAAGTTATGCAATAATAGCGAGTAAGCACAGGTGCGAGCGAGATAACATATGTGATACTGAGGGAGCGCACTAGCGAGTATATGACTCAGTGTATGTAAATGTAATATAAACTATATATTTATATATATGTGTATATATGATCCTGTGAAATGAGGCTACTGAAGATTTACCCTCCTTAAATAACAAATATTATTATTATTATTATTATTATTATTATTATTATTATTATTATTATTATTATTATTATTATTATTATCATATGCCAGTAGATTTATGTTCAATTTACCCATCCCGACTTCTTAATCGCATCATGGTTGGGGTGTTCTTGAGTAGGCGGACAGCTTCAAGTGATGATGCCATTGACGCCTCCTAGGTCTAGCCACATCACACAGCAATGCCATCATCTGACTCTGCCTTGAATAACAGTATATGCAGTTGCATTCCACCAGATGATACACTTAGAGTGAAACTTGATACAATAAGATGGAGAGCAAGTGAACAACTTAGTGGAATATGAGGTAGAGGGGGTGGAGGAGAGTAGAGAGAATGAGAGAACCTGAGATAGAGAGGGGTAGAGCGGGAAGGGACCGAGATAGCGAGAGAGAGGAGGGAGACACGGGGAGGGAGAGATGAATGCGTAGGGAGGGAGAGAGGGAGAGAGAGGGAGAGAGAGAGAGAGAGAGAGAGGGAGGGAGGGAGGGAGGGAGGGAGGGAGGGAGGGAGGGAGGGAGGGAGGGAGAGAGAGAGAGTGAGAGAGAGCGAGCGAGCGAGAGCGAGCGAGCGAGAGCGAGAGAAGAGGAGGGGGCGAGAGAGAGAGAGAGAGAGAGAGAGAGAGTGAGAGGGAGAGAGAGAGAGAGAGAGAGAGAGAGAGAGAGAGAGAGATAGAGAGCGAGAGAAAGAGAGAGAGAGAGAGAGAGAGAGAGAGAGAGAGAGAGAGAGAGAGAGAGAGGGGAGGGGAGAGATGGAGGGATGGAGACGGATGCGGAGGGAGAGATGTATATGGAAATCAGTTGCACATATCATGAAAAGCTAAAAAGATGAATGAGGACATAGGGGTCATGCAGAACAACACGATTATTTACACAGTACATGCTAGAAGGAGGTCAAACAACTTGAAAGATATTGGGAAATGGTGTTGATGTATGAAAGCCACAACATTCAGCACCGCAGAATGAGTACTGAGCTCGTTGATTACTTACGCAGAAAAAGGAGGAAATACGCTTGATTGCATACATATGCTATAATGTCAATCTCACGGATTATTTACACACTCTAGGATCCTGGCCAATCTAATTGATTGATTCCACGCGCTAGAATGAGGCAAATCTGATTGATTACTTAAACAGGGTAGAACGAGATTCTCTCTGTAATCTTTATTTCACGAGGGTAAATCGTCAGTTGCCTGATGTTAACGAGGCTCTCAAACACATATACACTATGCACGATAATAAATGATGCCGAGGCAGTTACCAATGTGGTACATAAATGATGTCGAGGCAGTTACCAATGTGGTCCTAGCTGCGTCCTCTATATGCTATGTATTCTCATCTACTGCCAATTTTGTCATATTATGATTGCCTGGTAGCGTGAAAATACCAAAGGATAGTCACGTACATGGCAGAGGTGGCTAATTACGGTCCTTAGCCTTGGTGAAGTTGTGCGTATTGTGGTAAGAGCGCGGTGTGAGCAACAACATGGCTTTCGTCACGCATGCATCCGCAGATGTGTGAACAGCACAGGGAACTTGAGCTCTGCTTGGAGCAACACATATCGACCATTAAGTACGTGCGCAGTTCACGGTGATATGTTGTGCAATCTTTATTTTTCAGTAGAAGCATTCAATTTCTCTCTTGAGCTACTGCATATATAATATACCTCCGTGTTTGGTTACTTTATTTTTATCACGATGCATACCATCAACATAATTGCTACGAAATAGTGATACATATACTGTACATTCTCAATGTTAACGGCATTAATATTGACCTTGATGTTACCTTATATTATTTTGCTAACGAGTATCACACAATAAGATAGGTTTAATGATAATTAATTTATATTAAACCATTTGCAATGTTACTCTTCTATATTAGTTTTCATTATTTTTTCAATTCTATTTTAAAATTGTATATTCTTCAATATCTTCCATGTCGTTCTGCTATCATTTCCACAATTTCTAAATGATCAGTATAATACTTGTACTCACTATATATTAAAATGGAAGAAAGTTTCTTGTCTAATCACATACCCATATGTTGATGTGCTGTGTTTCTGTATCTACCGATCTCTTGGGTGGCGAAATCCTAAGGGAATTTGTCAACCCTGAATATCGGTGTGTTTCTTGCTCGTGGTAACCGTTAATAGGCAATTATCTGTGCACAGATTAATGAACACCTCGATTAATTTATTGTAAGCCAGATTTACATTATCGTCGTTAAAAAATCCATCCTATCTACTGCTCCCTAATGTACCGATGAATCTATGAATGCTCTGATCGGCTAATATGCTCTTAGAATGTTCAGATAAAGTTAGACAAAAGAACGGCGTTCCCATACAAAACTTTCCGACCATATATAGGATATAAGTAACGAGTAGTATTGATAGAACAGAAATAGTTCAACATATGAAGTATTGTGTTTGTTGGCACGCTGCAGTGCAAAATCTAACCAGTATACACATAGAACATCTAATCAAATAAATGAACCAGAAACGACTAAGTCATCAGGCTGAAAATCTATATCAAATTATATAAATGAAATGGTTTATTGATATTAATGCAGTTTGTATAGTTAAAGCTCTATAGATACTGAATTACTCGTCCTCTCAGATCCCTAATTCATGATGGAAATGGAATATCTGCCATGAATGTATTATAGTGCGAAGCATAGTTGAGAGAGTGTACTCATCTTAACACTTAGGCGAATTAAACACACATCATTTCGTCAGCCTATGTCGGTATACCACTATGGTTACGGACTTCTGGCGCTGAATGCATAGTAACATAGCTTCCATAAAATATTCTATCTGATCATTATTACGCCCCAGAGTCAAATCCATTATGTTGATTAAAGATATAATGGAAATTGAAATTGAAAATTGTTATAAGATAATCCGTGAATTATGGCCCTTAGAATTTAGAAGTATTAAAGTCATTTGGAAAAGATAGTATTTCGGTAGTACCTTTGATTATATTTAAAGCTGCCAGCGATCTCTATCTTGGCTGCTGGGCAGCTTTTAGTATGAACTACCAGCCACATACGTCCTAAGACAGATTGACGCATATCATGTAGAATGTAGGTAAAAGGTTAATTTTGCCAATGGAACTCTTGTAATCTATTCAGCTAGCACCATTCAAGTAATTGCTGGCGTATGCTACTGTAGCTCGCAGGGGTACACGCTGGTCCCCAATGTTGCAACATTCCATTGCACTACAAACACATGATGCGCGGGTAGGCTGATTAGCTGCGGTTCTTGGGGTTGTGGATCCCATATCGTGTCTCTCCGGAAAGTACAAAGACCGGCCTCCAGAGCCCGTGGAACACTGATGTCCCAGTGGGGCCGTGCGAACATTGCCGCCGAGATTGAACCACACCGTCTCGTCCCGACTGTTGGTGTCACCGGTATGACGGTTTATTCTAATTTAGAATAACGGACAAGATGTTAATAATTAAACAGTCACAAAATAATACATACTATACAAACAATAGCACTCGTTTGACAGTAATGAGCACAATAATACAAAACAGAGAGCCATCCGGTGTTCTTTCTACGCGGTCTCGCCGGAGGTACCACACAGATCCGTAAATCCGCACAGCTATCCCCATAAGGGTGCATCGCGCCGAGGTCACTTGGTAGTTTGATATAACTTTAGATACATTTATCCAATGGGCGAAGATGCTCAGCTTCCCGTAGGTCGCACTGCATAGCATCTACCTCCGAAGGATAGCGTGCGTACACAGTATGGAGCAAGAGCTCCCGAATCAAATAACAATCCAGTCACCCCTGTCCCACAACCACATATAACATCACCAGGACAAGTTTACAGTTCAGAGAAGCAATTTTAGAAACGCTATGGCATTTATGCTGGGGATAGAGAGACGGATATCCACCGCTAGTGTCCTTCCCGTGAGGGAATAGTGTGTTCTAAGACCTCACCCAGACACTACAATTAATTGGATGGAGATCCGCATCCCGTCTGTTACCGCGTACTACGGAGTTAACATTTGACTTTAGGGTTAAGTTCCAGACTGCCCAGAGATGCACTGCAGGCCGGTACACATATAATATTTTCTTTTCTCAGTGCTTCCTACATTGTTGAGGGTATCTAACCAACTGGTATCCGAGGACACAGGGGGAGAGGTATGTAAATCGGCACTTTAACTATCACCGCTCGGAAACCTCCGATAGTTTCCCAGGGTCGGATCCGGCTGGTAGATCGTAGAAAGAGACAATAACTCAATTTAAATAAAAGGCCCTAAGGTAATTGGCCAATCTTACACAACCTAGCCAGTGCGTGGTGTTACATATCCACTGCAGCCGGAAAGGAGGCATACACTATGTGTCTCTTACGTAGACATTGTTCCTAACTACTTTAAACCTATCCTATTGAGATAAATAGCCAGGTTTAGCTGGTAACATGTCAGGCTCAAACAATTAGAGCATGATCAGCGACCTCAGTGTAAAATTGATGCTGGTGGGTTATAGTGATGGGGATATATATGCTGCTGTATAGTGTTTCCTAGCGTACTGCGATCTAGAGTTTTTATAAATAAACAAAACATTTTAACTAGAATGGCTACTTGCCATATGCACAACTAACTAATGCACAACTAACTAATACGATGAGAATGATGTATCACAGGTCATAGGACCTTACGGTACTGTTAGTTGAGAGCACCCGCAATAAACAAGGATAATATTCACAGTAAGAAACAGAAAATAAAAAAATGTGGTCTTAGGACCGGTGACGTACCTACTAGTAATCAGTACCATATACAGAAATAATTACATGTTTACAGTATAGCTAATTGAGCACCTATTGGTCATCGGTACAGTGAAAGTTCAGCAGTCACTAAAATTGATGCACTAACATGAAAATAGCGCGAGATAGCACGATCTTTAATGCAGGGAAGATACCCGCAAACAGGTCTCTGCAAGCATGGTTTCCACAGGCAGGTTCTGCAGGAAGGTTTCCGCAGGCAGGTCATCGATACGGCGCACTCTCATGACGGTGAAGAAGAATGGATAATAGAATGTCCAGTAGATAGTCTTTTTAACTGATACATGAATTAAACAGTTTGTTGTAAAGTTTCCCTCCGGCGAAGGCGGTATGAAAGTTGGAAGTTGCCCATTAATAGAGAGGGCTACTGTTATGATTAATTATGCATGTACAATAGCTGGCACATGTTGGGGGATTCGGCGCATAGCTCTAGTGGCGCACCGAGCAAAGTCCCACCAGACTGTGGCCTAAACGCCAATTATCACACGCGACATGCAGTGTGAAAGTTTGAATTCACTTTTTAGCGTGGTCGGCAGATCTAGCGAGCTATCCACCAAGAAGCACCATCAGCTCTACATTCCGTAGAATCACATTGGGCCCGCAAGGCCCATCTGCGGAGAAGCTCCCTTAGAAAAGTCCAGATGCGGGAGTTCTCACTTTAGTTATTTTTGCCCCCGGATGGCCGTCCGCAAGCATCCAAAATTGGTGTATCGCCCGGAAAGTCGAGAACTGCTTACCAGCGTGGGTGAACTCAAATCCGAATGGCACCGTGATGATGATCGATGGAATCACCGTCGGCGTGCAGTTTCCCATGTCTAGCCCATGCTGGTCCAGTAGTCCTCCTAACGGGTCGGCTTCCCCGCTGATGATGCTCTCGATCTTCGATTTTTCGTCCCTTTTATACTACTCATGACTTCAGAGACAGACGGTTCAATCAATCAGCGGCCGAGCAGTAGCCAATCAGCGTGCAGTCAGAGGTGGTGACGTGGCTATCACATGCACAACGCATTCCTCATTCAGTTAATACATACACGCGATTACGACGTCAAAAGCAATATTTTGTAAATAATGTAACGGGAGTTTTGTTGATAACTCAGCCATTTCTGGTCCGATTTTAGAATGGTAAACTGTTCTATAATCCTCGTTTCATTCCGGTCCTAATCGATACCAGGAATGACGAGAAGATGTTAATTTAAAGAAATCACAAGTACCGACCCGGTACACTAGAGGCATACACTTTCTCTCAATTCCGCCATGAGTTGTCAGGGAAGATCTGAAGCGTGCGCATGCGCACCACGCGTTCTAACGTTTTTAACGAAAACCTCTCTGATAGGGCCTACATACGCGTACCATCCTACGCAGGGGAGTGGGGCGTGCTTGGAGCGAATCCGGAACGGCCGTTCCATACCCAGCTTAGCTGGGATGGTCAGTACCCGTCCGGTCGATCCATGCTACACTACCCATCATAATGTTAATTGCATTTAGGTTTGAGCACCTTCGCACATGATGGTGTAGGTGGGGTCTGTGTGGTTGGGGTAGTAGTGGTGGCAGCCAGCATGATGAGTGATTTCTGAACCTAGAGAGTGATTACTGAAAATGAACTGATTACTGAGTGTGGGGCGTGGTTACTGAACATGCCGAGAGATTGTAGAGCAAGATGGGTCAATTATAGAGCTTAGAGAGTAATTGTAGAGACTATCGTATGTCGATAGTGATTACTGATCGTAGACAGTAAAACCGGATAATAGAGGGTGATTTGTAGATATATATATATATATATATATATATATATATATATATATATATATATATATATATATATATATATATATATATATATATATATATATATATATATATATATATATATATATATATATATATATATATATATATATATATATATATATATATATATATATATATATATATATACATATACATATATATATATATATATATATATATATATATAATGATTACCACATTCCCCAGTCTGATATATGATGGGGCCAATAACGACGACGACGACAGCGACGACGACGGACGACGGACGACGACGACGACGATGACGACAAAACGACCACAACCACTAACACTAGAGCCACCACAATCACCACCATAGTATATGGTCTTGTGAATTATGCTAATTATATGAATAATATAGGTGGGTTGCTAGCTTTAAATTGCAGATATCTTCTGGTTTTACGCTAGCTTCTCTCGATTGTACGCAGGCATTGATTTTGGTTGCATAGCAAACTATTGATTACAAAAGTGACCAGGAAATTTGTAATCAGTTTCCTGTTAGCCAAAGATGTGGGTGATAGCACTACATTGCCAGTGTGATACATTCCATCTGCGTCCGATATATGCTATGTATTCTTATCTGATGCCTGTTGCATGAAAACAAATAGCAGAGTATAGTCACGTACATGGCAGGGGTGGTTAGTTAAGGTCCTGCACCATGTTGTGAAGTCGTGCATGTTGTGTTAACAGCATGCTGTACGCAACAACTAGGCATTTGTTATGGATTTATCTGCATATGCCTGAACAACACAAGCAAATTGAGCTCTGCTTGGATCAACACATATCGACCATGAGGTTCGTGCAGGGCTCGTGGAGATGTCTTGTGTAGTCTTCAGTTTTGTGTAGAAGCATTTAATTTCTCTCTTGACCTGCTGTATATATAACATACCTATGTCTTTAAAAATATGTACACGACCATTGCTAAGAAATATTGATACATATACTGTACATTCTCAATGTTAATGCTATTAATATTGATCTTAATGTTACCTTATATTATTTTGTTAACGAATATCACATAATAATGTATTATCCTTAGATAGGTTTAATGATAATATATTTTTCTTTTATATATTGGTTTTCATAATTTTTTTCTGACCTGAAACATGATATCTTCTTTCTACTGCAAATCAGGTTCTCCAATATCTTCCATGTGGTTCAGCTATCATTTTCAAAATTTCTAAATGATCTGTATAATACTTTTTCTCTAAATATCTTAAAGAGGATGTAAGTTTCTTTTCTAATCACATACACCATCCTATCATAGCGTGCTGTGTTTCTTCATCTACGGTCGCTTGGGTGGCGGACTCCTAATGGAATTTGTCAACCATGATTAGCCGTGTGTTTGTTGCTAGTTGTAACATGTAATGCGCAATTCTCTTTGCACAAATTAAGGAACCCATCTATAAAAAATTGTGTATACCAGATTTGCTTTATCGTCGTTAATACTACCATCCTATCTACTGCTCCCTAATGTATCAATGAATCTGTGAAAGCTCTGATCAGCTAATATGCTCTTAGAATATTCAGATAAATGTACATGAAATAACAACGTGTTCATGCAAAGCATTCCAGCCAGAAAGATATAAATAAAGTGTAGTATCGCTAGTACAGAAATAGTTCAATATATAAAGTAATGGGTTTGTTAATATGCCATGGCACAAAATCTAACAGGTATGCACGTAGAACATTTAATCAAATACATGAAGCAGAAAGTACAAAGTCACTAAGCTGAAATATATAAATGACGTGGTTTATTGATACTAATGCAGTTCGAAAAGTGAAAGCTCTTTACTGAATCACTCATCCTATCAGATCCCTAATGCATGATGGAAATCGAATAGCTGACATCAATGAATTATAGTCCGAAGTTTAGGTGGAGAGAGTTTAAATCTCTTCACCTGTAGGCGAATTAAAGAAATATAACTTCGTCAACCAATGCTATTATACCATTATAGTTACAGACTGCTGATGCCGAATGCACACTAACACATCTTCTATAAAAGCATTACTACATCAGAGAGTCAATTCCATTATTTTGATTAAAAAGGAATTGAAGTTGAAATTGGAAATCGTTACGAGACACTGGCCCATTTCGAGACACTGACTCCTTTCGCTGAAGCTCTTTTCTAAATATTGAATATATACCATATTTAGCCACACTGAAGCGGTGTGAAAAGAATATAGAAAGAAAGGTGCTAATGAAGTCTACAAAATAATCCCTGAGTTGTGGTCCTTATAATTTTCAAACGAATTGAATTCATTTGTGAATGATAATATTTCGGTAGTGCCTGCAAGCTATCTTTCTCTTGGTTGTTGGGCAGCTTTTGGCATGAACTATCGGCCACATAACAACGAGGACAGATTGACCCATATAATGTAGATGTAGGCAAAAAGTACATTCTCCCATTCAATCTATGGTAAACTATTCAGCTAGCACCATTTAAGCCATTGGTTGTGTGTGTTACCAGTCACACAGTTAGTCGCATTTGAATTTGAGCGCCTTCACTCCTCTATTTTGAAGTCACTATAGTGAAAGGGCCTAGTTATCAATAAAATAATGTACGGTAGCGTCTAAATTTATGCAATAAGAGTACAGTCAAACTTGTCTACAATGGTCACCTAAGATACAACCAAAACATGTCACCTAACGACACATTCTCGGATAGACAGAGAGACAATTTACCTGCAAAACGGCTTTTGTGTTCACAAGGTGGCAGTTCTTAAAGTCGAGTGGTCTTACGACCATCCATCCTTTAGAACTGCCATCTTCTGGCCCCAAAACAGATGCCCGTTATGTTTGGCTATGCGTACATTGGCCATCCCCTACCAACCATATAAAACTGGGTATTCTGACATACTGTCTGGGTAATATAGAACAAAGGTGAATTTTTCCATTGGAATATATAATAAAATATTCAGACCTCTATTTTGTCATGCTTTGATGTATGTGCACCAACTCATGTCCAGAGGTTCCTATCTGTGTCTTTTATATGAACATTGTGAAAAAGATGTTTACTCTATGATAAATTCAGGACTTACGGCCCTTAGAATTGCTCTAATGTATTGAAGTCATTTGAAAAAAACTATAATTTCGTTACATTTAGATATGTGACTTTTTATCGTGGCTTGTGGCGGCTCTAAATATAATGAAAGGCACGGGCGAAATATTATCTTTCCCAAATGATATCAATAATTATTTTTAAAGAAATTTTTTTAAAGGCAATACCTTTGGGAGTTGATGTAGTATTAATACTTATGTTTCACATGGCCGATATAATACTGTTTATAGTGTTGAAAGGAACATTTCGAAATGGCCTGGTGCAAATACCTCATAATAAGACCCAATCTGATGGCTGAATATTTTACTATTGGGTCCAATGGAAAGATTCACCTTTGACCCATATTCCCTAGAAAGTAGGGCAAACTAACCAAGTTTTATGAGGTTGACAGGGGATGACCTAAGGCACACACCAGCCAAACGTAATGTCAAAACGCTATAAATCTGATGAACTATTTCACCAAAGTATTTTTTCCCCATTGGTTCCATTACTTCATAAATCAAAATTTCAACGGCAAAACTCTGGCATTTCACATCGAAATACAGTTCATTGTCACAAGGCTGATATTAAATTCAGTAGAAACATATTGACCTGGTTTGGTTTCAATCCATCAGGAAATAACGAAAAAACATCAGCATTAATTAAAACTACACAAGGACCCAAGTTCCGAGTCCCGAGGATGAGCGCCTGCAGTCCTTATTTTAATTAGTCTATGGCTTAGACGTCAATATTATAAGAGGTTTCTTCTCATGCCAAGTTCCATGGCCACAGAACTTAATTAGCTCATGTTGAATACAGCACTCTATCCATCTCTTACAGTTACACAAGCTACTCTAAAATCTGGGTGTCAGCCAGTAGCAACAACAATGTGGCTGCTTTTGTGATCATTCAATTATGTATACATGTGTGGTTAAAGTGTTGGATATATTAGCTGCAGGCACGATCAGACCACGATCAACCTCTTTTTTGTACACTAATAGACCAAATAGATAGCGTGTCGAAGCTGACCGGCTTATGGATCACCAGATTGTGGTTACAAAATCCAAGTGATCCATCGAAGAGGGTCGTAATATTCCGGAGTAAATCCTATCTTTTTATTGCCGACGGTTAGGTTATCTCTTTGAATAGAGTCAATACCCCTCGTGCAGAAAGAGAAATCTTATTGTTTGATGAGGCGAAGAACAGGATTGAAGGTGATTACCATAATTAACTATTTTACTCACGACAACACCGACATAGCTCAAATGAAACAGATTTATTCTGATGAAACTCACTTTAAGGAACTTTAGTGATAACTAGGGAATAAGAAGCGAAAGAGCGGATCTTCGTATCAAACCTATTAACCAGCTAATGTAGAGTCCGAAATAGTGATAATAGGGAATCAAGTGTTACCAGAGCGGCTAAGCTATGCTGTTGTAATTTATTCTAAAGAATCTTTCCTTGGAAATACCAAGTCAGTGGTGACTTTGCAACATCACACACACTTTCGGACACTAGCCCTCGCTTCATTGCGCGGGAAACTGCTGTTCAGCCAGAGCTTACAAAAGCACAAATTAGCGGTTCACTATTTGGTCAATTAAGTTTCCAATTGGAGATAAAATCGTGATATATGAATAGAAATTTATTTTCGCCTACATGCTTTAGCTGATCTAAGAGTCTTAGAGTAGATTATTCAGACACGTTTTTTGTCATCCCAGTCTGGCTGTGAGATATATGCTGTTTAAGACCTGGATTTTCCATCCATATATATTTGATGGATGTGTGAATGACGTCATTATTGATTATCAAATATCAAACCCCATTCATTGGTATTGTGTCTACTGTTTCCTCCAATGGGTATGTTAATAGATTAATTATAAGCCGTGCCTCAAGGAGACAGCTAATATCTAGTGTACGTCGAGATGTTAGTCCAGTAAGCATAAAACATTTGGTCCCAGCTTAATGTCGTATGGATTATATAAAACAAATACTCATACTATACGTCAAGTTCGACTGGCTAGCCATAGTACCCGAGCCGGGTACCAGTTTCGATTAACCGTTCTGACGTCTGTTTTGATGACATACGAAAATGGGTTACCTTTTTTCGCCAGAAAACATCTATATAATATAAAGTGGGAAGGAAATGGGCCTTGGGAACATTGATTTACCGTAGGACACCATAGTTTCGTCAAACTTACATAGGTTAGGGACATATTAACATGTTTATGTACATGTAGCCATGACAAGTGAAACATATTCGCCATTTTGGATTTTACGGCAATTTCATACTAATCATTTGGAACAAAGCTCGGTCGACTATACCTGACTAGGTAGTTAACTACTTCAAGTTCGACTGGGATCTAGTTAGCTATAGCTAACTATGGCTAGTGAGTCGAATATGACCATAGACTACGAATGACTTCACGTTGATTTGAATGCCATACTTATTCAGCATTTATAGTGATCGTGAGAGACTTGTTTCTTTGTTACATAATTGCACACATAATACCCAACCCAAACATGTTCGGTCATAACATGCACGCTGATGTCAATGGAGGAATCCGGTGTTAGCTTTGCACCGCCCAATTGTAGCTAAGCTCCCCCACGTTTTAGCCGATTTGCTCAATTTCCAGGACACAATCCAAGTAAGTTTTTGAATTCTATAAGACTAATTTGACTGATAGGTAACAACAGCACCCAGTCAAATTTGTTTCAAAATATTCAACAAAATGTGTATTAAATAGTGAAGACATACAATTCGTACGACTTGTCGGATTGTTATGTGTTTGTGACAGACAATATCACGCGATTCACGTAATTGATTAATGACGTAAGTCTACAGGAGACATAGTTTATTATGACGTCATATAATTGACCGAGAAACTAGATTCTTCAATTAGTCCAGATGCCATCCGCCAAGTCAGGAAATATTGACCGAATTTGTAGTCTAGGAAATTATGTTTTCTACCTCTTTGTCTAGAAAAATCCCATGATTTTATATTACATCCTTGGAAAAAATTTAAGTTTTTCATCAACACAATCGCAGACGCAGGGGGTTATCAATCACATGACGTCATAATCATCTCAGCGCATGTATGATGACGTCACAATCATTACGTCACAAAGGGTTCCATATAGCCCGTCATCAAATCGCAAATACTCCGACACGTTGTATGAATTGTATGTCTTTGTAATTCTTTGCTATTTAAGAAACATGCTGTTGAATATTTTGAAACTAATTTGACTGGTCGCTGTTGCTGTCTTAGGCAAAAACAGCACACAGTTAAATTAATTTCAAAACATTAAACAGCTTACCTGTGTAGATTTTTTAATTGATAGTCATGGTGTTCAGAGATCGATCGATCCCAACACGAGCGAGGTGTGGGTGGAGCGTGGCTAGAGATGGGCGGGGGCATAGCTAAAACCGGAAACGTCCATTGGATAAGTCTTTGTTGACTAAATTGCCATTTGAAAAACCTTAACTACAGCATAATAAGCACAAAATGGATGCAAATCGGACCTAAAATAAACGAAGTCCAAACACACTAGTAATATGTCGAAATTCTTCAAATTCATTTCGTTATCATGCAGATTAGATGTAATCATTGCATGGGATGAATCTGTGAAATATTGTTTAAATCGGATACACCCTTGCTCATTAATTTATCATTTAAATATAGCCGAAACTGGGTGCAAATAGACAGTAAAATAATCAATGTTCAAACACTGTAAAAGTATGGCAAAATTTTGAAAATCAACTTGCATTCGATGCAGACTAGTTTTATTCATTTTCTAGAATGAATTTGTAAATTGTATCGAAAGTGGATAACCCCTTGTTGGTGTAAAGGTAAATCTGTTTGAAAACACCTTAACCATAGCAAGAACTCGTTGAGCTGTAAGAGAATCATGTTGAAAGGCTAGTCCTAATCATCGAATCGAACACATCTGTGAAGTACGGTTGAGATCTGATAAATCTTTGTTGACTAAATTGAAAATGAAAAACTTAACTCCAGCGAAACTGTTTAACGGGAAAACAGAAAATTATCTAAGATCAAACACCAGAAAAATATGGAAAACATTTGAAAAGCGATCTCTGCTTTATTCGGACTAGTCTTTAGAATCGTATTCAACACATCTATGGCGTTTTCTTCAAATCAGTTAAACCCTTGTTGATGTAAATGTCGTTTGAAAAAACATTACCCACAACAAAAATCCTTAACCTGAAGGCATAACAGTATTTTTACATTCAAATGCTGTAAAGTCTCTTTTTATACGCACTAATCCTCTAGTCCTTACGATCGCATAGAAGACGTCTGCAAGTTTTATTCAAATCGGATAACCTCTTGTTGATGTTAATGTCGTATAAAACACGTTACCTGCAGCAAAAGTATTAAGTTGGGCAGAGAATAGTCTAATTTAAACCGCTTTAAAAGTATGACAAAATGACGAAAATGAGTTTAATATTGACGTGGAGTAGTCTAGAATGCTTACATAGTTTTGATTCCAATATGTGCACGTGTTTCTGGTACAAGTGTTTCTATAATGCTTACATAGTTATGATTACAACATGTGCACGTGTTTCTCTTTCTATAATGCTTACATAGTTATGATTACAATATGTGCACGTGTTTCTGTTTCTATGATGCGTACATAGTTCTGACTACAACATGTGCATGTGGTTCTGTTTCTAGAATGCTTACATAGTTATGACTACAACATGTGCACGTGTTTCTGTTTCTAGAATGCTTACATAGTTATGACTACAACATGTGCACGTGTTTCTGTTTCTATGATGCTTACATAGTTATGACTACAACATGTGCATGAGTTTCTGTTTCTAGAATGCTTACATAGTTATGACTACAACATGTGCACGTGTTTCTGTTTCTATGATGCTTACATAGTTATGACTACAACATGTGCACGTGTTTCTGTTTCTATGATGCTTACATAGTTATGACTACAACATGTGCATGAGTTTCTGCTTCTATAATGCTCACATAGTTATGACCACAACATGTGCATGTGTTTCTGTTTCTATGATGCTTACATAGTTATGACTACAACATGTGCACGTGTTTCTGTTTCTATGATGCCTACATAGTTATGACTACAACATGTGCACGTGTTTCTGTTTCTATAATGCTTACATAGTTATGACCACAACATGTGCACGTGTTTCTGTTACTATAATGCTTACATAGTTATGACTACAACATGTGCACGTGTTTCTGTTTCTGTAATGCTTACATAGTTAGGAGTACAACATGTGCAAGTTTTCTGTTTCTAGAATGCTTACATAATTATGACTACAACATGTGCACGTGTTTCTGTTTCTAGAATGCTTACATAGTTATGACTACAACATGTGCACGTGTTTCTGTTTCTAGAATGCTTACATAGTTATGACTACAACATGTGCACGTGTTTCTGTTTCTATAATGCTTACATAGTTATGACCACAACATGTGCACGTGTTTCTGTTTCTATGATGCTTACATAGTTATGACTACAACATGTGCATGAGTTTCTGTTTCTAGAATGCTTACATAGTTATGACTACAACATGTGCACGTGTTTCTGTTTCTATGATGCTTACATAGTTATGACTACAACATGTGCACGTGTTTCTGTTTCTATGATGCTTACATAGTTATGACTACAACATGTGCATGAGTTTCTGCTTCTATAATGCTCACATAGTTATGACCACAACATG
>CM067369.1:241287542-241311542 GCA_034401795.1 Chaetoderma sp. LZ-2023a | reverse complement strand
CGTTTTTACTTTGACTCACCGAAGAGCAACACTGATGACAATGTGACACTAACGTGCTAGGAATCAAACTGACAACACCTTCATAGCTATTTGAGAAATGCGCGTTGTGTACCGAATCATCAATAGATTTGGAGCAATGTAACACTTATAAGGTTTTATTAATAGGAGAAATCACGCATTTAGGATAATATACCAATAGTGTGCTATGGATTGGATTATTAAAACATTTAGCACAATGCGACATAGACGTGTTATAAATTAAACCATTAAGGATTTAGTACACAAATAATGAAAATAATGTGATAACAATGTGTTATGTCGAACCGTCAAAACATTTAGAACACTGTAACAATTGTTTGTCACGAATTGAGGCCATATACATTTACGATGTGAGACTAGCTAGTTATAAATTGAGCTATCATTTCTGTAATATCTTAAGAGCAATGTAACAAATAGGGGTTCAGTCGTATGAAACAGTGGCTATACATGATACCACATGACACGTAGTGTCAATACACATATGTGTATGACCATGCCTTAAACCGTATTATAAATACACTGAACTTGTTATTCAGGTAACGTCTAACACGAAATTAAAGCCGAATATATAACCATCTCTTATTATACAATACAACGTGTTGTCAATATGTTAATTGTTCTCAATACCCGTAGAAATATCGGCTAAGTTCAACTGCATTGCCTGGAGAGATTGACACATGCAGGTGACTGCTCACAAAGTCGTGGCAAATGTGGCGTGTGAACGAGAGATTGTCCGTGACAGGATATTAAGCTTAATAACTAACGAATCTAATTTTGGGACCATCCAGTTATTGTAAGAGTGGAATTCCCGCCAATAGCAGAAACATGCCATCTGACACTCTCGAAGCTCTGACTCCTATATTTGATTTTCATTGGCTGTTGCTTGTCATAACACTGTTAAGACAACGAAAACGCCACGTCCCAGTCCGTTAGGCAAATTTTGACGTCACAATTGTGCATTAGGCTGAAGACAGTAAGAATGTCAAGGACAAACTATTCATCAATAACGTAACATTAGGCCATCAAGTGGAAACGGTGGCTTGTATTTCAAGAACTACATACAGTAAAGCATCTATATGAACTGCTGCATACCTGCTACATTGAGGTTAATACAACTTCTCTCAAGTTCGCACAATAGTACTGTGTGGCTTAGTTTGTAGAGTGGGCATATCTTCATACAATTCGAAACCCTTATGTTATCAGGATATGAACGGTCGTACATCTTATAATATACAATTTGGATCATCACCATGAGAAATCACATCGATAAACTCTTCAATCATAGAATATGATCATGGTTTCAAATGCCAAAATATTTAATGTTACCCTTTGTTACATGACTCCCCATGCTGATAGGGAATCATCAAGAAAATTATGATATTCTTCTCGTAGTAGTAGTAGTAGTAGTAGTAGCAGCAGAAGCAGCAGCAGCAGCAGCAGCAGCAGCAGTAGTAGTAGTAGTAGTAGTAGTAGTAGTAGTAGTAGTAGTAGTAGTCGTCGTCGTCTTAGTAGTAGTAGTAGTAGTAGTAGTAGTAGTAGTAGTAGTAGTAGTAGTAGTAGTAGTAGTAGTAGTAGTAGTAGTAGTAGTAGTAGTAGTAGTAGTAGTAGTAGTAGTAGTAGTAGTAGTCGAAGTGAACGCACGCGTTTATTTAGGTCTGCAATTGCTGCCCGAATTTGCTAGTTTCTAGCGCGATTTTGTAGATAAATTTTATACATATATTTCGTATTAGTATTTCCTTTCAAACTTTATGTTTAATTTGTAAATTCTTGTCTTGGTTGGAGCGCATTTTGTGTCTCCATTTTCTAAAGGCATTCCTCTTAGCTGGCGGTTTCCGCCATTTAATAGGGCTCCTCTTACTGTGGTCAATGCAATACATTTCTCCCCGCGCCAGTCTGCTGTTTCTATAGTTCGTAGGCTAGCGCATTATATTTGGCAAGATCGCCTGAGTGAGTGGATTTAATTCCTTTGTCATTTGTAAGCACACGCCTAGTTCTTTAACTATATAAATCCTTATAGTCAGTTGGCTGTCCCCGGTCAACTCGAACAGACTAACAAATATATGACTGTACTATCTATTCATATATTTGTTAGTATACTTTAATCGGCTAGGTGTTAGTGAACCACTTAGAAAGTGGTTCAAACTAACAAATATACGACTGTACTCTCTATTCGTATATTTGTTGGTAGACGTCAGGGTTTCAAAAGGGGACACTATTTATTTAGTGTTTAGCTCTTTCCCTGACATCCTGGTGTTATATAAGTATAAATTTATTATATATTGTAGTAGTATGGGGTTCCTCCTTTGATAAACCACCATGGCAACCTATAAGCGTACCCTAAGCCTTAAAATAACAACTAATGGGTGGGGTGTCACGGCTATCGACATGTATCATGGGTTAAAAGACGTCGTTGGCGCGGGACCTTCTACTTTGCAGGGGCTTATCAATGTTACTAAAACTGTATGGAATGTAACAGTGTCAAATGAGGGGGTCAAGGAAAAGCTTCTGGAAGATGTTCTTATTGTAAAAGGTGAAGTTTGTAACGTAGAGGAAATCGAGTCAGATAGGCTGCTAGTGAAGATAAAAGTTCCACTAGAAATTCCAGATGACAGAATCATGAGTGAACTCCAGAAGTATAGCAAAGTGCAAAAGATTGAACGGGAAACGTATCCCTTTGACAGAACGCTAGAAAACGGTGTAAGACGTATTTGGTTTGATAAAGTGATTGATGCTTGATGGCAGCTTTGTCCTGCCCTTATGGTATAGAGGGCAAATTAAAGAATGCCTGATCTGCCTAAGTACTGACCATTTGGCAACAGATTGTCCCAATCGAAACAAATGTTTGCTCTGTGGTTCAGTTGACCATTTTAAATGGCGCTGTCCAAAAAATCAACACAAGCCCTCAGTATCGGGAGATAATCGCCCATTAAAGGATGCGACTGAGTCAAATGCTTCTGAAGCAACCGCTACGGAAGCTGTTGTTTTGGTTCATGCCACTGTAAATGACACAAACAAATCATCAAATCCTGTTAAAGTAACTACAGTTGATGAAATTCATGTATTAGAGGAGGGTATATCCTTAAGTCAAGAAAATACTCAAAATGCAGTGGAGCCAAACGTTGCTGTAAAAGACACGCAGGAAAATAATGATCTTACAGAAGAGCCAGTTTACAATTCCTTAGAAGACGAATTAAAATTAGGACAGAATAAGTTTAGGACTCAGAAGACAGAAAGTTCAGTCGATTTTCCGCTACGCCCACTTGATTTAAGTCAGCTTGAAGATATGGTAAATGATGCTCCTGCCAAATGTTACTTAAGTAGCAATAAGCGTCATAAAGAAGACAATAGCTCAGAATCTGAGATTGAAGCAAATGATATGGATGATGATACAATGTCAGTTGCAGAATCAGATGTGTCCATTCAAACACAGAGTTCACAGATGAAAGATGAAATGGTAATGTACCGATCAGAAGGGGGTGAAGTGTTAGTGCCATATGTAATGGCGAGAGGCGTGAAATATTGTCTACTGCGCCATGATTCTGATATTTCCAAATATGAATATTTGTCTGTGGTAGAACTAGGAAATATTGAATTCGCAGGAAAATTAGGTAAATGGTCTAAGAAACGAGCTAAAAAACCAAATCTAGTTAATCTAATGATGGCGGTTGTAAACATCGTTTTACAAATTATGATTATCTGCACCATCAATTGCAGAGGATTAAATACCGAATTCAAGCAGCGCCACTTGCTTGAAGAATTAGCAAATGAGAGAGTTGATATTGCTTTTCTATAAGAGACCAAAATTCAAAAAGCTGAAGTGTATGAATCTCTCAAAGATATTTCAAAATGGCAGATTTTTTTTCCTTTATCACAAGATAATAGTGCGGGAGTGGCCATTCTTATCCTGTCCCGCTGTCTCAACTATGTTGACGTTATATCGTCGTCATCAGATCCAAATGGACGATGGATTTGTGTATCAATTGATGTACTAAACACAAGTTTAAATTTGATGTGCCTTTATGCACCTACCTCTCATCAATTGCACCGTGAATTTCTAAATGATGTTTCCACAATAATTCAAGGCAGAACGCCTGAAAACCTAATTATGGGCGGTGACTTTAATTGCATATTAGACGAGGCTAAAGACAGAAACTCTAGGTCTAATTTTAATGACACATCGCATAATATTTTGAAACACATTTGTGAAAATAAAAGCTTGTTAGACACTTATCGGATTGAAAATCCAGAAGGCCAGGAATTTACTTGGTTTTCAACCGATGGAAGGTTAGCTTCAAGGTTAGACAGGATCTATGTAGAACGTTCATTGAAAGGTTACATGTGTAAAACTAACATAAAACCAGTAACTTTCTCTGATCACAATATGTTTTCCATCACATTGGACAATGCTGACTGGGTCAAACGAGGAGATGGATTTTGGAAACTTAATGTAGCATTGCTACGAGATAGTTGCTACCGCAAATGTGTGGAAAGTTGTTGGAGGCATTGGGATGAAAGAAGAGGTTCGTATGAATGTATAACAGACTGGTGGGAAGATGCTAAATCAGACCTGAAATATATTTCAAGGCAGTATTCCATTAGGAAAGCACATGAAATACAAAAGCGTAAAAAGGCGCTTCAGAGGTCGTTGTGTAAAATTAATAAGAAAATTAATGATGGGGAATATAATTATTACGAACTATTAGTTAAATTAAAAGGTAGACTAAATGAAATAGAGCAATATCAGTTTGATGGCGCCAAAATAAGGTCAAGAGCACAAATGCACACCGAGGGCGAAAAGCCTACACGTTACTTTTGTAATTTGGAAAAAGCAAGAGGTATAGAGAAATTAATGCGCTCACTGAAGACTAATGATGGAGTATCAGTGTGCTCAAATGCAGAAATGATTGAAACAGTATCCGAATTCTACAAATCATTGTATAAATCTGAGGGAAGCGAGGAAACTGCAACTAGAGATGTTTTAGCTAATATAACGAAAAGACTTCCAGATTCATGTCGCGAAAGCTGTGACCAATCAATAACAATTGATGACTTGACAAAATCCCTCAAAGGTATGAAGTTAGATAGGTCTCCTGGATGTGACGGACTTCCAGTTGAATTTTATCAAACATTCTGGCACATATTTGGGCCAGTATTAGAAGAAATAGCAACCAGCATTTTTAAGCAGGGCATCTCCCTACATCGATGGCCCAAGCATATGTTCGGCTTATATACAAGAGGGGTGACAGAAATAAAATACAGAATTAAAGACCAATCTCTCTACTCTGTGTAGATTATAAGATTATTACTCGGGCACTAACATTAAAACTTGGCGCAGTCCTAGGCGAAGTCATTCATGATGATCAAACCTGCTCTGTTCCAGGAAGATCAATATTAAACAACACTTTGCTTATACGGGACCTTATTCAATTAGTTGAAAAGGATTGTATCCCAGCAGCAATAATAGCACTTGATAACGAGAAGGCGTTTGACAGACTAGAATGGGATTTCTTGTTTAAGTCTTTAGACCATATTGGCTTTGGTTCAAGATTTATTAAATGGGTCAATATTTTATATACTGATATAACAAGTTGCTATTTAGTTAACAATCAGCTATCCAAACCTGTAGTGTTGGAACGAGGTATCAGACAGGGTTGCTCACTGTCCCCGCGTCTATTCGTCATAGCTATGGAATCGTTGGGAGCCATATTGAGGCAACGCAATGACTTTCAAGGAATATGTATACGTGGCGTAGAAAGGCCACTAAAGGTTTCTCAATATGCAGATGATACGACTGTGTTTGCGGGTAAAAATACGGATTTTAGAATTTTAAATGGAGTATTAACAGATTTTCAAAAGGCATCAGGACTTAAAGTCAATAAAGATAAATCTAAGGGATTGTTTTTGGGCGATTGGAAGGGCAGAACTGATAATGTGATGGATATTAACTGCTCAAATGATGTCATAAAAATTTTGGGTATTTACTTTAGTAGAGAACAAAATGTATTACTAAACTGGGAAGAAAGGATATCCAAGCTAAAGTGTGCATTACTAAATTGGAAACGACGTCGCCTAACTGTCTTTGGCAGGACATTTGTCCTTAATAATTTAATTTTATCTGGACTGTGGTATACCGCTTCTGTAGTTCATATGCCCAAATCAGTAGAGTCAAAGATCAACACGTTACTTTTGTCCTTCTTATGGGAGGACAAAGCCCATTTAGTATCACAGTCAATCCTCACCAATGAAAAGCATGTCGGAGGCCTGGATTTGGTTAATGTTTCAGCAAAGTGTGCTTCTTTAAAATTGAAATTCTTGAATAAGTTACTTACTTCAAACTCATCTTGGTCAAGTGTTTCAAGGGCACTTCTCCAAAGGTACGTTGACCCATTTCCAGTAGAATGTTTATTTATGTGCAATAAATTGCCACCTAATCATCAAAAGATTCCAAATGTATATAAAGAACAGCTCGAAGCCTTAAAAATATATACACGATCAATGCCACAACCCAATTGTTGGGAAGATGCCTTAGAGCAACGTCTTTGGGGCAACGAGTTGATTCGTGATAATGATGATGTATTATATTTTCCCTCTATGGCCAAAAATGGTATTCAATATTTACGTGACTTGGTAAATCCGAAATCTCGTAGATGGATTGCGATGCAAGATGTAGCAAGAATAACATCAATGAGACATATTGATGCTCAGCGCTTATTTGTTAGAATAAAGAATGCAATACCTGCTGTATGGTTCAAATTGCCGAAAGCACGTGGCAACATTGATATGTTGCAACCAACATTAGTATTTATGTCAGAACATAAAAAATACAACATGGCATCTAGAGACTGGTATAGAATTCTAATGCAAAGTCGGAGACAGACTCCTATTGTGATTAGGCATTGGAACAATTTAGGATGCACGCCAAAGAACTGGAAAAATGCCTGGAAAGCAATACATCTACCTTGTCTACCAGGAAATGCACGGGGCCTGGCATGGCGATTACTCCATCGAAGGCTATGGGTCGGTCATCTTACTTATATGTGTAAAATATCAAGTACAGACCGGTGCTTATTATGTAATACTGAGGAGGAAACGATAGACCATCTATTTACTCAGTGTCACATAACTACAGGCTTTTGGGTATATATCAATATGCTCCTTGCTAAATTTGGAACCAAATATGTGAATTTAGTGGCTGAAACAATTTTGTTCAAAGATTGCTCAACTATCGGACGAATCATTAATAGCAAAGAGAAAGAATTGTTAGTAACCCTGTTATCTGTAGGAGTGTGGGCCATCTGGAAGCATCGGTGTTCAGAGGCCAGAGATAAAACCCGGCAACAACCATCAGAGAGCCATACAAGCTATATTTCGATCATTGTTGATAAACTGCATTCATTGTGAATTTTACAGGCTAGTAGAACATGGGAGAGAAAGTATATTTAAAGACGTATGGTGCAAAACTGGCCTAGTATCAATTGAATACGGATATCTTCAAATATCAGAAGCGGAAATTGTATGAGCTAGCACACTCACTTCTTGCTGTATATTGATAAATGCTATTTTAATTTAATTTAATTGCCTTTATTTTAAAATTGTAATGCCTTAGGAGACTCTAATCTTGACGAATATCCTAACCTTGGGATCAGAATATTTAAATATCAAATGAGCATTATGTCAATATTCTGGAGGTGATCCTATTTTCAAGTTAACAATTAGCTTCCTGTTGTAAATATTTACTGTAGGTGTATTTGTTCCAGGGTAATTTGCAAAAACTTACAATGAAGTAAATTTAGAATGTGAACCCAGAGCGCCATCTAAGTAGTCAGTCATAGTTTGTATACATTTGCTTTGTGCATTATATTATATAAAGGCTACTACGTCCGTTGGGTATTTAATAATCGGCTAACTGGCGTCAATGAGTGACTTTTTGTTACTTATTGATGAGTCACCTCGCCACTACTATACGGTGTGCTACGTTAAACTACATATGATCTACTTAGCCTGCCGGTCATGAATCGGCTCAATGGCATCAATGATTAGCAGTAGCTTACTGCTAATTATTGATGAGTGGCTTTACCACTTGTTGATTAGCTATGCTCGTCATTTGGGCCTACTACTACACGGTGTGCAAATAGCAATGTCTTTGTTGAATTATGTTATGTTATCAGCTCTTTATTAATTATGTTTTCTATGTAGTTATGCCACGGTTGTGGTATATGATAATAGAGTATTCTTGCTTGCACTGTTTTGACATGTTAGGTTTGTATTGTTATTCTATTAATAAAGCCTGCTATTTCAACCGATTTTTTATGGGGGTTTGCAAGCCTTTTTAAAGGAGTTCCTCCGGGAAGTGTATCCGACTGCGTCAGCGTCGGATTTTAAAAAAAAAGGAAAAAAAGTAGTAGTAGTAGTAGTAGTAGTAGTAGTAGTAGTAGTAGTAGTAGTAGCAGTAGTAGTAGTAGTAGTAGTAGTAGTAGTAGTAGTAGTAGTAGTAGTAGTAGTAGTAGTCGTCGTCGTCGTCTTAGTAGTAGTAGTAGTAGTAGTAGTAGTAGTAGTAGTAGTAGTAGTAGTAGTAGTAGTAGTAGTAGTAGTAGTAGTAGTGGTAGTAGTAGTAGTAGTGGTGGTGGTGGTGCCGGTGGTGGTGGTGGTGGTATCAGTGACAGCAGCAGCAGCAGCAGCAGCAGAAGCAGCAGCAGTAGTAGTAGTAGTAGTAGTAGTAGTAGTAGTAGTAGTAGTGGTAGTAGTAGTAGTAGTAGTAGTATTAGTAGTAGTAGTAGTAGTAGTAGTAGTAGTAGTAGTAGTAGTAGTAGTAGTAGTAGTAGTAGTAGTGGTAGTAGTAGTAGTAGTAGTGGTGGTGGTGCCGGTGGTGGTGGTGGTGGTATCAGTGACAGCAGCAGCAGCAGCAGCAGCAGAAGCAGCAGCAGCAGTAGTAGTAGTAGTAGTAGTAGTAGTAGTAGTAGTAGTAGTAGTAGTAGTAGTAGTAGTAGTGGTAGTAGTAGTAGTAGTAGTAGTAGTAGTAGTAGTAGTAGTAGTAGTAGTAGTCGTCGTCGTCGTCGTCGTCTTAGTAGTAGTAGTAGTAGTAGTAGTAGTAGTAGTAGTAGTAGTAGTAGTAGTAGTAGTAGTAGTAGTGGCGGTGGTGGTGCCGGTGGTGGTGGTGGTGCGGGTAGTGGTGGTGGTGGTGGTGGTGGTGGTGGTAGTATCAGTGACAGCAGCAGCAGCAGCAGCATCAGCAGCAGCGGCGGTGATAGTAGTAATAGTGGTAGTAGTAGTAGTAGTAGTAGTAGTAGTAGTAGTAGTAGTAGTAGTAGTAGTAGTAGTAGTAGTAGTAGTAGTAGTAGTAGTAGTAGTCGAAGTGAACGCACGCGTTTATTTAGCTCTGCAATTGCTGCCCGAATTTGCTAGTTTCTAGCGCGATTTTGTAGATAAATTTTATACATATATTTCGTATTAGTGTTTCCTTTCAAACTTTATGTTTAATTTGTAAATTCTTGTCTTGGTTGGAGCGCATGTTGTGTCTCCATTTTCTAAAGGCATTCCTCTTAGCTGGCCGTTTCCGCCATTTAGTAGGGCTCCTCTTACTGTTGTCAATGCAATACATTTCTCGCTGCGCCAGTCTGCTATTTCTATAGTTCGTAGGCTAGCGCATTATATTTGGCAAGATCGCTTGAGTGAGTGGATTTAATTCCTTTGTCATTTGTAAGCACAAGCCTAGTTCTTTAACTATATAAATCCTTATAGTCAGTTGGCTGTCCCCGGTCAACTCGAACAGACTAACAAATATATGACTGTAATATGTTAGTATGCATTAGGAAACCACTTTAATCGGTTAGGTGTTAGTGAACCACTTAGAAAGTGGTTCAAACTAACACATATACGACTGTACTCTCTATTCGTATATTTGTTGGTAGACGTCAGGGTTTCAAAAGGGGACACTATTTATTTAGTGTTTAGCTCTTTCCCCGACGTCTTGGTGTTATATATTTGTATTATATATTGTAGTAGTATGGGGTTCCTCTTTTTATAAAACACCATGGCAACCTCATATAAGCGTACCCTGAGTCTTAAAATCACGACAAAGGCTTGGGGTGTTTCGGCAATTGAGGTGTATCATGGGTTGAAGGATGTAGTTGGGGCAGGGCCACGGGTCCTTCAAGGTCTCGTTAATGTTTCCAAATCTGTATGGAATGTCACCGTAGTTAATGAAAGTGTGAAGGAAATGTTGCTCGACGAGGTCCTTGTCGTGAAGGGTGATGTGTGTAATGTGGAGGAAATAGATTCTGATCGTCTATTAGTCAAGATGAAGGTTCCATTAGAGATCCCAGATGAACGGGTTATCACTGAATTGATCAAGTATGGCAAAGTGGACAAAGTAGAACACGAGACCTATCCATTTGATCGAACCTTAGAAAATGGCATCAGAAGAATTTGGTTTGAAAAGGTAGAACAACCTCTCCCAAGCAAGGTCACCATAGATGGTCGATTTATCTTGCCATTATGGTACAGGGGGCAAATCAAAGAGTGTAGAATCTGCTTAAGCACAGAACATCTTGCAACAGATTGCCCTAACAAAAACAAATGTCTAGTTTGTGGATCATCTGATCATTTTAAGTGGCGATGCCCACAGAACAAATATGTCAAAAAGGGTGCTGATAAAAGTGCAGAGCAACTTGTCTCTAAAGAGAATGTCATAGAACCGGTAGCTGCTGAGATTGTAGCTGAAATCCATACTAATGGGAAGCACGTTGCTAAGGAAAATGTCATCGAACCAGTAGTTGCTGAGATTGTAGCTGAAGTCCATGTTAATGAGAAGCATGGGGAAAAAACTAAGAATCCAATCGCTGTAGTTGCAGGTGATGAAATAGAGGTTCTAGATGAGGGGCTAAGTCTTACTCCAGTAACAAGTCAATCCAAGTTTGATGACAGAGAGGCTAATTCCACACAAGTTGAAGATGATGATCAATACCCTCTGGAAGAGAGTTTTAATTTAGGACAAGTAAAATTCAGGTCGCAAGATACTGAAACTAACTTTGATTTTCCACTGAGTACACTCAATCTAGACGATTTAAATAATATAGAGAAAGTAATTGGTGTCTCGGATCGATTGAGTGGAACAAAGCGACAGAAAGATGGAGAGAGTTCTGAATCAGAAATAGAGGAAAGTGATATAGAAGACGATAATATGTCAGTCGCTGAATCTGATATATCCATTCAAACACAGAGTTCTAAATCACCTGATGAAATGGTCATGTACAGGTCAGAGGCAGGAGTGGTGTTAGTTCCATATGTGACGGCAAATGGTGTTAAATATAGGCATGTGCGTCATGATTCAGATATATTAAAATATCAGCATTTGGAAAAAGTTGAGCTAAGTAATGCAGCGTTTGTGAGTAAAATAGGTAAATGGTCTAAGAGAGGGTCGAAAAAAACAAATTCTAGTTAGCTTAATAATGGCGGTTTTACACAGCATTTTATTACCTTTTATGCTAATTTGCACACTCAATTGTAGAGGCTTAAATAGTGACATAAAGCAACGTCACTTACTAGAGACTCTGAAAAATGAGCAGATTGACATTGCTTTGATACAGGAAACAAAAATTCAGAAGTCAGAATCATACGATAATTTAGAAAAGATTTCTGGATCCAGAATATTTTATTCGTTATCTCAAGATAATAGTGCAGGCGTAGCAATTGTTATACTCCCTCGTTGTTCAGCCTATGTAAATATAATCTCTTCAGTATCAGGTACAAATGGTCGCTGGGTGAGAGTCACTCTAGATATACAACAAACACGTATCACGTTGCTGTGTATATATGCACCTGCATCTCATCAACTACGTCGTAATTCTTTTAAGGAGATGTCTAAAACAGCACTAGATAACATCACTGAAAACTTAGTAATGGGTGGTGACTTTAATTGTGTCATAGACAAAGAAAATGACAGGAATGCAACATCAACTTATACTGATACATCACATAGACTCTTAAAAGAAATATGTGATAATGAAAATTTAGTTGACACCTATAGAATATCAAAACCTCATGGTAAAGATCTTACATGTTTTCCGGTAGATGGTAAAGTTGGTTCAAGGATCGACAGAATTTATGTGAATAGGGTGAACAGGGTACTGGAGAGATGTTAATATTAAGCCAGTTGCATTCTCCGATCATAACATGGTTTGTGTAGCCTTTGCCAATGCTGACTGCGTAACAAAAGGGGTCGGGTTTTGGAAATTAAACACAACACTGTTGGGAGAAGAATTTTATAAGAATAATATAGAGAGTTGTTGGCAACATTGGATTAATAGGAAAGCATCATATAAGAGCACATTGCAATGGTGGGAGGATGTAAAACCGGATTTAAAGTATGTTTCCCGAAAGTATGCTATTAGAAAAGCACAGGAAATACGCAAACGCAAGAAAACACTTCATCGATCACTGATGAAAATTAATGCTAAAGTAAATAATGGTGAAGATAATTATTATGAATTACTGGTTAAAATTAAAAGTAAAATAAGAGATATAGAACAATATGAGTTTGAGGGTGCAAAAATTAGAGCAAGAGCCCAGATGCACGCAGATGGGGAAAAGCCAACCCGATATATTTTTGCACATTAGAAAAAGCACGGGCAATAGATAAGGTGATGTGCTCATTACACATGCCGGAGCACTAACATTGAAAGTAGGTAGTGTTTTAGGAGAAATCATTGGAACAGAGCAGACATGTGCTGTACCCAGGAGGACAATTCTAACCTATACCATGGTAATAAGAGACCTTATACAATTGGTTGAGAAGGATAGCATCCCTTCAGCTGTGATTGCCTTGGACAATGAAAAGGCATTTGACCGTGTGGAATGGGATTTTCTTTTTAATTCTTTGCAATCGTTTGGGTTAGGCTCAAACTTTATTAAATGGGTTAAGATTCTATATACGGATATCAAGAGTAGCTATTTAGTGAACAATCAATTATCCAGAGAAATTGTCTTAGAACGTGGGGTTAGACAGGGGTGTTCCCTATCGCCATTATTATTTGTTATTGTGATGGAATCACTTGGCATAGCATTGAGGCAAAATAATAACTTTCAAGGCATATGTATTCGTGGCATAGAAAGACCACTTAAGCTGTCACAATAAGCTGATGACACAACTGTGTTTACCAGTTCAAACAATGATTTTGCAATTTTAAACCACGTACTAGAAAAGTTCCAAAATGCATCTGGTTTGAAAATCAATAAAGGAAAATCCAAAGGATTATTTTTGGGGCCATGGAAAGAGCGGAATGACCAGCCACTTGAAATCAATTGGTCTAATGATACCATTAAGATTTTAGGCATCTATTTTGGCAGGAAACCGAATACAATACAAAATTGGAATGAACGAGTATCTAAGCTTAAGAGAATATTAGCAAATTGGAAGCGTCGTCGTCTTTTAATCTTTGGTAGAGTGTTTGTTGTCAACAACTTGGCATTATCTGGGCTATGGTATACAGCATCTGTTGTACACATGCCAAAACATGTAGAAAAGGAGGTTAATGAGTTGATATTGTCATTCATATGGGAAGAAAAGAATCATTTGGTTTCCCATCGTGTTCTCAATAATGCTAAGTTAGAAGGAGGACTTGATTTAATTGATATTAAAGTGAAATGTGTTTCCTTAAGGTTAAAATTTTTGGATGATCTTATTACATCAGATGAGACGTGGGCATGTGTTTCACGAGCTCTCATGGAGAGAATTGTAGAACCATTTCTGGCGGAGCATGTTTTTACCTCAAAGAAGCCACCTCCGAATAGCCAAATGATACCAGATGTGTTTAAAGATCAAGTTAAGGGGTTAGAAATATTTGACAGATACATGCCTCCACCTACGTGCTGGAAGGAAGTACTAGAACAGCAATTGTGGGGCAATAGTAATATATGTTATAACAATGCAGTACTTTATCTACCGTCCTTTGCAAAATATGGCATTCAACATTTATCTGATATGATACACCCTCAAACACGTAGATGGATTTCAATGCAAGAAGTAGCTAGAAAAACACATATGAGGCATATAGATGTCCAGCGGTTGCTAAATAAAATAAAACATGCTGTACCAATTGAATGGTTTCGTCTGCCAAATGTAAATAATAAAAGTTTGACTCCACATCCCGCATTAGTTCTTGATGATGAGATGTTAAAATACAAGATGGGATCCAAGGAATGGTACCATATTATGAGACGAAAACAAGTAACACTTCCCATAGCAATTAGGAGATGGGATGACTCAAGCTATAAACCATCCAGTTGGAAAAATGTATGGAAAACCTTACATTCTCCATACATACCAAATATGGCTCGTGATTTATTGTGGCGATTACTACATCGACGGCTATGGGTGGGACACTTGACATACAAGTGCAATATTACGACTTCTGATGGGTGTTACTTATGTCAAACAGACGAGGAAACAATCGAGCATTTATTTGCGGAATGGCCAATATCGTCACAATTTTGGGACTATATCAGCGAAATCTTGGCAAAATTTGGAGCGAAGCCCATTGTTCTAGACACGCATGTAGTCTTATTTAGAGAATTTGGATCAAGCGGTGTAAATATCATAAAGTCTGAAAGGACTATTTTAATAACAATACTAACCATAGGTGTTTGGGCCATTTGGAAACATCGGTGTGCACAGACGAAAAATCCATCTATGGGCAATCACAATCGAGCAATAAAGGCAATATTTCGTTCATTGCTGCTGAATCATATTCCTTGCGAATATTTTAGATTAAAGCAGCATGGTAAAGAAAAAGTATTCAAGGACATATGGTGCAAAACAAACATAGTTTCAATAGAGTTGGGAGCTGTAGAAATAAATGAGCCTGCACTAGCGTAAATCATTTAATTACTACAGCTGATTTATCTGTGTCTTTTAATTAATCTGTGTCATGTAATTCATTTTAGTCTGCACTTTGATATTGTTATGTTTAATAATTCATGGTAACAAATAAACAGACTGGGGTAATTTAATAATCAATCGATAAAGTAAGTTGCCATTGAATTATAAAATTGTCCCAGGTAATTTTAGGAATTTGCACATAGTTTTATAGGGTTATTTGTTCCCGGGTAATTTACAAAACCTTACAACAAAGTAAATCAAAAATGGAAACAAGAGCGCCATCTATTTCCATCTATTTTTCTGTAATTTTCCTGCTGACTATATATGTTACGCTACCCAAATGCTACTACGCCGCTGATCTTTAAAGACTCAGCCCACTGGCGTCAATGATTGAGTTATTTGTCATTGATTGACGAGTCACTTTTCATTTGTTGAATAGTTGCACTCGCCACACGGGCCTACTACCACACATGGATTGAATGGTAATTTACAAAACCTTACAATAAAGTAAATTGAAAATGTAAACAAGAGCGCCATCAATTTTTCTGAAATTTTTCTGCCGACTATATGTATTATACTACCCAAATGCTACTACGCGCGCTGATCTTTAGAGAATCAGCCCATTGGCGTCAATGATTGACTTATTTGTCATAGATTAACGAGGAACTTTTCATTTGTTGGATAGTTGCACTCGCCACACGGGTCTACTACTACACCTGGGTTGAATAGTAATGCCTTTGTTAAGTTTTGTTTTGCTATCGGAGATATTATCAGCCTATTGTTTTGTATCTATACTTTTTAAGCCATATGTATTTATAGATTGTATTAATGCTCATTATTTATCATTGTTTTGGTGTAATATTAATCAAGATTACTAGTTCACAAGGTTTTTTTTCTGGGGGTTTGCAAGCCTTTTTAAAGGAGTTCCTCCGTGAAGTTTGTCCGACTGCGTCAGCGTCGGTTTTTCAAAAAAAAAAGAAAAAAAAAGTAGTAGTAGTAGTAGTAGCAGAAAGATTTCAAACTATACATATACCAAATCAGTCAGAACGACAACAAGACCGGAAAGAAAAAGCTTTGTGTCAAATCAATGAATGTTTGAAAGCGCTGCAGATCAAGAGAGCAGATACTCCTGTAAATGTGATAAATGTCACTATTGTGTATAGAAATATGTTCAGAGCAGCCAAAGCATTAAGAAAGTGCACGCTCACCATGCTGAAGTACAAATGGCATTGCAATTCGTTTTATAGTGAGAACCATTGTTTTCAGTCCATCCATGTAGATTCACGGCTCTAAAATTTCAATATGTAACTCATATTACATTTTTATAGTAAATCAGAGGTACTTTATGAATCCAGTGCAAACTCCCTAGAAAACAAAACCCGCAGCCATATAGGTGGTGCCCGGAAAAGCCCCAGACTAGCTACTAAAAGCGTATTCAAAAGTTACACACCTAATGGCTGATTTAAGACCATTCTTCTATTACATAATATATCATAAGCCCCTTGCCATATAAGCCAGGTCTACCGACCATCTGCGTATGCAACAAGAGAACTTATTTGCAGATATTATCCATCTGATTCCAACACATACTTTATAAAAAATTCTCGAAAAACCTATTAACCATAAAAAGCCTCTCATTATATCCTTATACTGTCCATTCAAACACACATCAAATGCTACCCAGCAGCACGCACATGTACCCACATTCAACCGCGCCTGGACAAGCACGCGCGCACGCACTCACACGCGCACACACACCAATCTACGCACGCACGCACACACGCGCACACGCACACACGCTCGCACTTCACAGATACAAACACACGCACATACATATACCATTCCAAACACACCAACACAATTCCTCTACATCTCCTACACACACACACACACACACACACACACACACACACACACACACACACGTATCAATCAGACCAGAGCAACAAACCACCACAACAAGATTATCTTGACTATTATAAAATCAGTAACTCATATTGGTGAGATAACCTGTCAATCCTGGTTAGATGATGGTGGCTCTTTGGGGAAGGTGGTTCTAACAGTGTCTGTCCTAAAGAGCCACTGTTTGATATCCTCCAACAGACGATTCTAGGGCAAGTGGCATATAGTATGTCTGTATATTTAGGTAGGTCGCATGCACTGTACTCAATCAGATGCCGGTGTGAGTAGCTTTCAATGCACTACAATCAACCCTGTCCATAATGAACACTTGATATGTGGGTACATGCGTGTGACGATGACCATCCGTTTTACTGGGTCACCACAATAAAGCGACAGTTTGCTTTAGTGGCGATCTTTACATTGTCCGCATACTGACCCCTATCGGCAGGTCCGAAAGCACTATCAAGGAAACGCTAATCTGATTTGTTTAGTTATTAATAACATGGCCGGCATGAAACTGAGGACAAAGCATTGTGGGAATGCTCGCCGCATGGCAGTGTAATGATTAGATCGTGAGTCAAACAGTAAAAGGTGTTATTGCATAAAACATATAGACTGCACTCTGAAGATGTGCTGATTTATGCATTTACCCTCTGTCTTGCCCATGCACTTATTTACCCCATGACCTAAATGTTAACCCCTTGAAGCTAAGCACTAATTATCTTTCAATGCAATCTCAAGCTGAATGGATGTGTCAATTTTGGCCCGTCTACATCCTTGCAGTCCCGGGCTATGGTAAAAATGCATATTCCACTATGTACTTAGTGACCCAGATACCTAGATATTTGAGCCTTCGGCTTTAACATTGCACGATTTCTAGCTAGATACAATTAATGGATGTCCTAAATTGTGTGATTCTACCATCTTACATTCCCGAGTTATGGCCAGAAATGTGCATTCTAATATGGATCTATGCAGGAATCCAGTGCCAGCTATGCTCCGCCCATCTCTAGCTAAGCTCCACCCACGCTTTGCCGTGTTTGGATCGATCGATCCCCGCACCCTCTGATTCTCAATTTCCCAGAACATATATAGGTAAGCTGTTGAATATTTTGAAACTAATTTGGCTTGGTGCTGTTTCTGCCTATGGCGGCAACAGCGCCCAGTCAAATTAATTTCAAAATATTTAGCCGCATGTTTATTAAATAATAAAGGCATACATTTCGTACAACAACGCTCACTCCGTCATCAATTAAGCCGTTATGACTAACTTATTTACGCCATTCGTAACGTCACTGATTATGATGTCATCCTACACGCCACGTAGTTGATTATGACGTCATGCGATTGATGGATAAACTGGAGCGGTCCATTACCCCGCGACTTTGGCATTTGACCCCTTGAGCTGAAACTCGAATTACTTCAAGCCAACTATAGTTTAAATGGATGTGCACAATGTTGGTCATTCTACACTCTTGCATTCCCCGAACTATTCTCAGAAATGTGGATTTCGGTGTGAACCTAGTTACCTTGTGACCTAGATATTTGATTTTTTAACCTGTAACTTTAACTCTGTCTTGTCAGCTTCAATATGATTGCGTGCGCGCGCCTGCGTGCGTGCGTACGTGCGTGCATGTGCCAAATTTGCTGATTCTACAGTAGTCGTTCCAGATATATGCTGTGGACATACTGACAGACAGATAGACAGACGACATAATGGACGAATGACTAGACAGACGGGTGGACCGATGGACGGACTGATAGACAGATCGATGGGTGGACAAACATGTGGATGGGCGGTTGGGCTGGTGGGCAGGCAGGTGGGCAGGCTGGCGGCTGGTGGGCGGAGAGGTGGGCGGTGGGTGGGCAGGCAGGCAAATAAGCAGACTAACGGCACCAACCGCATTACTTACATATGGCCTGCATCAATTCTAATTCAGTTTTCTTCTACACATATTCTGAAGGATTTGAAATATGACAACAATCTGCGACTATACTCTGTATTGTGCTGCGTCTGAACATGCCAGTATGGCCCTCTTTGTCTACCCGCTGTATTTTGATTCAAGATGACCAAAAAAACACACGTTTGATCTTCGAGATAATTTAGAAGTGTTGAGAAATATAACGATAAGTAACGCTGCTAGAAGCTATGTACATTAGTATTAACAATCAGGCTTTATGTGTGAATGACCACTTCTATGCCGTAGTATTTACGAGCAGTAATGAAAACCTTGAAAATGTCTACTTTGATGTGTTTGTTGTGATACGCGCTCTAGTGTCTGTGTACATTTATGTGTGCATGTGCGAGTGCTTGTGTTCGGATACCCGTGCTTTCACAGGGAGATTGTGGGGTGGAGGTGAGGATGGAGGGCACAGCTGGTAGTTTATTCTATCGGCCTGAAATAGTATATTTATTTGTCATTTGTTCAGTAAAGTCTATCCAGCTGAAAGCCTCAGTCTTACTTGAGAAGATAATAGTCCGCCATGCGCGTGGTGAAATAGCAGCATAATAGCAAATTCTTAGGCCTCGTAGACAGATCAAATTCAAAAGCTTATACCTTACCTTCTGCTAAGAATTTCGAAACGAATATAGCGGAAATGTGTTGCTTCATACAGCAGTGACGTTTAACAGCTAGCTAGTGTGTTGCAAACATATCAATTAGATTGATTAAAGGTGCATATTTACACCAAAATGCTTGAAAGGAAAATTATAAAAATTGTATACTTTTAGAAGCTTAAATTGTCTACCTCAATGCAATGAAACGAAATAAATCTTAATTTATTATGCTTTCATTCCGTATAAATTAATATATTTCTTTCAATTTGACGTTGAATTATGGACGCGTGTCTCTTATTCGATTTCACAACTTATAACAATTATATTAATTTAGACGTAATGAAATCAGCATATGTTAAAATTTCATTTCCTTACATCTATGTACACAATTTAAGCTTCTAAAAGTATACAGTTCAAACAATTTTCTTTTCAAGCAATTTGGTGGTCGCCATCCGCATTTGATTGAAGTTACACGTGACATGGGACAATTGGAGACGCCACTTTGGCATAGTTCCATTTGTTTTATGGCATACCACTTTCTACTGGTTTTAGAACACATACATATTCCATAATTGATTTCATTGTCAAAACCAGAAAGATATGTTTTCACCGTCAAATTGTTGGAACTATTGACAGTACAATCGGTGTTTAGATTGGCAATACATCTTAGTTTTATAACAACTAACACCCTTTAATGCACCCACATTAAAATGGATGAACATGATCTGATTGGATGTTGTAAAGTACAAATCACAAGATGAAATAGTTATCTTGGGACAGCATGGTTCTGAAACTACACATTGACTGACCAAATTTATATTACAATTGTGTTCGAGTGACGTTGCAACTGTTTATCGATTTTAAACTGGAATAATCTGCCATATGGCACCATAAAGATGTGTCTTAATGAATTGCCATATTGACGAGCTACGTCTTGAATGATTCGATTTAGTCCGTCTCTAGCGCTTAATGGTCAGACACGTTGTACGAATTGTATGTCTTTACCATTTAAAGAACATTCTGCTGAATATTTTGAAACTAATTTTACTGGGTGCTGTTGCAGCCATAGACAGCAACACCACCAAGTCAAATTAGTTTCAAAATACTCAATAGCTTACCTGTATAGTTTTCTGGACATTTATAGTCAGGGAGTTCAATCGATCGATCCGAACACGAGCGAGGTCTGGGTGGAGCTTTGCTAGAGATGGGCGGGGCATAGCTAAAGCTGGAAAAGTCAAGTAAACGTGATAGGACGAGGATATCAGAAGGTTAACTAATTCACCTTTCCAGAGTACTCAACCATCATATGACGTCATAATCAACTGTGCGATGTGTAGAATGACATCATAATGAATGACGTCATGAATGATGTCGATAAGTACGTCACGAAAGCATATTTGAAGACGGTCTATGCGTTGTTGTACAAATTGTTTGCTTTTACTATTTAATATCTATTCTGTTGACTATTTTGAAACTAATTTGACTGGGCGCTGCTGCTGCCTACAAAATAGTCAACAGCTTCCCTGTATGGTTTCAGGAAATTGATAGCTAGGGCATTTGGGGATCGATCAATCCCAACACGGCGAGGTGTGGGTGGAGCTTAGCTAGTGATGGGCGGGGCATAGCTAAAAGTGGAAAGGTCCATCGTGTGAATGCAAAATAGTAATAGATAGATTACACTCTTTCATTACTGTAATGGTAAGTAATAGATATCTAGTAATGATATCGATAAAAAGGAGTTTCAGCATAGGCATGCTAAGCTGTCGGCATGGCCCAATATTGTGCATTTTCTCAATACTGCGCTTCCTCCGAATGATCAAGTTGACGAGTTTCTCGTAATATTCATAGAAAACTGTTCGATTGATTCATGGATTATGATATGAGGTTTGTTTACTAGTGAACGAAGATAATTTATAAGCAGACTATATATCCTATTAGATTGAACATCCTGCCGCCAGTGGCAGATATATCTGACACTCCCTGGTCTATGCCACAGCTACGGAGAACACGAGGCTGACACCAGACATTATGTAAATACTTGTAACCACGATTAAGTCCGACACCGACGCCAACGACATATTATCCATCTAGATTAGTCAGATAAGTGGAAGTTTTGGGGAACGCATGCTAAGAACCGGTCGTGCAATGTCATTTTGTTGACCCTGGGCATTAGATAGAACAATAGCACACTGAAAGTGATAATAATGTTACACGTGATCATATACTAATTCTGTTAGCAATGTTGAAGACCGACGGATAAAGCGCAGTATGTAAGTAAGTGATCAGTATAAGGAGTACGTCTTAGCGAGACTCAAGGCTATTACGCTGTGCTATTGAATGTCGCTGATAGAACGTGCCTCACCAGCCTCGAGCTTATTACACCCTCATTTCGGTAGTAATTTCATTGATCCCGTATGTGTGCCTTCTGATTATAGATGCCCTCTTATCAAAAAACTCAGCGGAATTGAAATAAAAACAGCCTCTCTTGACCCTTTGTATAATTACCATCTTTTCCCTGCAAAATATAAAAGAAAGACAGACCCAGCATTAAACAAAATCTGTGATGCCGGCTTCCAATCTAGTAATGCTACATGAAGTAGTTTACATGACAGGATAGGATGGGCGTAGGGGCAGGATATGATGGGCGTGGGTGGGGGAGGGGATAGACGAGTGGGTGGGTGGGTGGGGTTGATTGTCCTAGCCCAATCCCATTTATTTGGATGCACTGAAGCAAGACGAAAAATAAGCAACATAGCATTATATCTACTGCCCAACGGATTATGTGAGGTTTTATGAGCAGTGCGTGCAGGTTGGCAGTGTCTTACCACATCGACAATCATCTGGGTTTCGCAGCTTCTGCTCATGTAACGGCAATTATAAATAATCCTAACGAATATTTACTAAAACTATGTGTGTGGCCTTTAAGGAATATCTAACATGACATGGAGCTCAAATACACACCCGCCTCTTATTAAGTAAAAAGATATGCTGCCACGAGGCTAATTGTTAGCATATAGCCATTAAAACTGCCAGCGACGTTATAATATGCCTACCTTCATTATTGAGTCTGACCCTTGGAGATGCTCATATTTCCACATGAGATTGACCGAATTTGGCCTGTAGGACAGAGTAAACCGTAAATTGTTTGTGATAATATGGTATGACGTTTATTAGCTAACGAATCTAATTTTTTTGTTCCTGCAAGATTGGATTTCTTGCCAATGCGTGTATGGTGCCATCTAACGATCCTGAAGCCCTGACACCTAAATATATTTGTCATGAATTTGTGCTTGTCACAACACAATAAAGACAACGAATATGTCTAGCCACCTAGGCAACGGTTGGCGTCACAATTGCGCAAGATACTGAACGCAGTAAAATGTCAATGCACACTAACCATCAATAACGCGCCATTAAGCCAACATTAAGCTGACAAATGGAAGCGCTGGTTTGTATTTCAAGAATAACTAACAATTCAGAATATTGATGAAAGGTTGTGTTTTGCTACACCTATGTTTATCCTGACTATCGAGTTTGGCCCATGATCCTGGCGGGATCTAAAGAGGTGGCATTTCCTCATGTAATCTGGCGCACTCGGCAGCTTAAACGTTAGGGTTAGTACACATGCATATTTCAGTATAAAACACCATAAACACCATAGACGTCAGAACATAACAAACAAGAGAAACCAGGAATTGCAAACCACCGCCTTTCAGCCTTTTCACTGTCTAAAGATTTTCTGAAGTTTCTCGATAGATAGATAGACAGACAGACAGACAGACACGCAAACATAGATGCAGGCAGGCAGGCAGGCAGACATGCAGGCAGGCATACAGACTGACAGACAGACAGGCAGGCAGACTAAATGCAATACCCTCTTCCGCTTCCGCGGCGAGGGAAACTAGCGACGTAGAGTGATGGTTTGCCCAAAACTCAGCACTCATACTACATCACAGAATCGGCGTTTGCGTATGTGCGTTATCCAAGCTAATAAATGTCACGTAAAGTAGGTTCATATGACGGCGTTGGGAGGGGGGTCTGATTGCTCTCTCCCAATCGTTTTCCTTAAATATAACTACAGTAAAACTTCGCTGCTAATGAGCAATAGTGTACTTGTCATATGGAAGAGGGAACTTATCCCCGGGTATACTGTTGATACCCACTTAACAGTAAGTATACATGGTCTTATTTATTATCTAGTAAACTAGAGATTTACGTTGTACAGCAATGCCAACTTAATGTCGATAATTGATGGTGCATTTCCCAGAAAAAATCATTGATCAAAACATCTGTGCGCAATGTGACAAAAGCCTGGTATGATTTGGCAGGTTAAAACATTTTGGACAATACTGTGCAAAATATTTAAATCAATGACAACAGAATGCTATACATCTAACAATTACTAATTTCTGACATACACGTATTCGTGGAATTACGGTATTTAGCATGGACGGGCGTATGCGTTGTTGGTGTGGTGGAAGTGTTTGTGGTCTACGATGCTTGATGCAGCCGCCGGTTGTGGGTCTCATTCCCCGCCAATGGCCATTTCTGTCAACATCCAGAACTGGTGCATAATGTTAACATTCATCATGAGCTCAATGTGCACTGATATTTTTGCAAGTTCTCA
>CM067369.1:241277542-241282542 GCA_034401795.1 Chaetoderma sp. LZ-2023a | reverse complement strand
AATTGTGTTTTAGATTTTAACAAAGATAGACGATCTTCAGCTGTTGATATTGACACATCCCACATTGGATTGAACCAGATCTGTGACCGAGAATGTTTATTCGACATTTATCGGCTGTTGAGTCCTAATGGGAAATAGTTCGCATGGTGTTCATCTGATGGGCACGTTGCCTCAGGATTAGTTAGGATATATTTTCAGGAGTATTTTAAAGGCGAACTAACTCGGACAACAACTGTACCTATAGCATTTTCAGATCATAACATGCTAAGCATTACCTTAGATAATGCGGACTGGATTAAGCAAGGAAGTGGATATTGAAATTTAATAATTTACACCTTCATGATCTTAAATATTATCAGCGTGTCCAAAATTTGGGCAATACCGGCTCAGAAAAAGGGACACGTATGAAAAATTAATTCAAGGGTGGATGGACGGTACAAATAAACTGGCTCTTATTTCACAACAGTATGCTAATAAATTAGCGCGAGATAGACAAAAACACAGGAAAGCCGTGGATGCACTTTTGTTACACACCTCCTATAAAGTAAATAACGGAGGGGATGGCTATGATCGTCTTTTAATACAAACAAAGATAAAAATAAATGAGTCAGATAACTATATGTTTGAAGGTGCCAAAATTCGTTCATGAGTTCAGATGCAAGCGGTAGGTGAAAACCCCGCACAGTTTTCCTGTAGTTTGGAAAAGGATAGCGGCAGAGGAAAAATCATTAGATGTATAAAATCAAATGATGCTGTAAATCTTGAGTCAACAGCCGATATAACAAGAGCTGTTCATCATATTTATCAGTGCCTCTATTCATCTGGAGGATGTGGTTCTGCAGCTACGGCAAATGTTTTAGGTAACATCCAGAAAACGTTGCCTGACTCATGCCGTGTAAGTTGCAAACACACTAACGCGATTGCGATTGCGAGAGCGAGGGCGACCAAATTAAAATACTATATGTATAGTATTGCAATTCATACTGCTGCGCCAGCGAACGCAAAATGACGCTGCGGTTCACGCGAGAGCGCCAGAAAGAACTAATTTTAGTTTTTCTCGCTTATATCGATCATTGCTATTGCGCGGACAGACCTGTGTCACTGAATCCTGCACATGCTTTTAGCAGACGACACACATGTATGAAGATCGTGTATCCAGCTACAGCTCTCAGTTTATCTAAACAGCTATTGTTGTAAGTGTAATATTATTATTCCCGTCTTTCTAAAAGACCGTCCATTAATATGTCTGTATATCCATCCATCAATCCATCATTATGCCCAGTCATCATTTGTCCACCCACCCCCCCCCCACCCCCCTCCCTCTCGCTCGCTCTCTCTTTCGCTCGCTCTCGCTCTCTCTATCTCTCTCTCTCTCTCTCTCTCTCTCTCTCTCTCTCTCTCTCTCTCTCTCTCTCGCTCTCTCGCTCTCGCTCTCGCTCGCTCTCTCTCTCTCTCTCTCTCTCTCTCTCTCTCTCTCTCTCTCTCTCTCTCTCTCTCTCTCTCTCTCTCTCTCGCTCTCGCTCTCTTTCAAACTTGTCTATAGCGGATACATCCTTTTGGGACCAAATGATAGTAATTCTTATGAGACTGGTTGTTCTAACACACCACCACCCAGTCTTGATGAACCACCAGCATTTGATTGCCGCCACCACCATCCAAAAGGTTATCTGCCATTGCAAATGATTTGTTCTAGCTGACCGCCTGTCTTTAGTTGCTGCATTTTATTACCCACACGGTGTCCGCTATAGACAGTGTATACTATAGTATGTTTTCTGCATATATACCAGTGTAATTTGTTTTAGATGGCTGATGATATGGGCGGAAAGCTTATAGACTTAGTTCGACAACAAGCGGCAGTATACAGGCCTTCGTGTCCTGAATACAAGGATGCGATCCTTGTAAAGAATATCTGGGACTCAATTGGCAAGGATCTGCATTTACCAGGTATAGAAACATATAGATATTGCACCATTTGTCAAATAATTTATTATGCATATCGCACCAATTTCTGACAGTGTAACTAGAAGATGTCATCGATGTCTCCTAATGCTCAGTGAAAATCCCACGTCGAACAGCTGTGTCCTGCCACGCTACTCGACCTTCTGTCGACGAAAAGTATTTAGTGAACGCCTCGCCGACCTCGATGGCTTCATTCGTTCCTCTCCCTCTCACATTGTCTATAGTGTCCAGTACACGCATATCGCATGTGCTTGCACGTTCCACTTGGTCCGCATTCGTAACACCGTGCCGCAGCAGCAGGTTATGGAGGATACAGGCGGCATGAATAACATTGTCAGGATGCAGTTGTATCGTCCTGTTGTATAAGTGCCATCTTCTAGCCAGTTGCCCAAATGCATATTCGACTACCCGTTGCGCTCGTGACAATCGATAATTAAATGCGCGTCTGTCTTCGCTTATATTGATGTCGGAAAAGGGCTTCATTATGTTTGCTTTTAAGGGAAAGGCTGCATCTCCGACTATCACGTAGATTAGCTCGCCAAGGTCTGGGTTGTTTGGAAGTACCTCTTTTGGTGGAATGTCAAGTTTACCTGCATTCAAAGCCCAGCCCAGTGAAGAGTACGAAAATACACCACCGTCACTATTTCGGCCATATGATCCAACATCTATATAGATAAATCCATATCTCGCATCTACAAGTGTTAACAAGATGAGAGAGAATGTCCCTTTGTAGTTGAAATAGACTGATCCTGAATTGGCAGGAGCTTTAATCTTCACATGCTTTCCATCAAGCGCTCAGATGCAATGTGGAAAGTCCCACACTCTGCTGTGAAGCCTTCGGCAATCTCTCTCAATTTCGCCTCATTTGGTATTGGCATATACGCTTCAACCAACGCATTCCATATTGCTCGACACACTTCAGGAATCAGTTCCCCAACTGTCGAGACACCACACCTGTAGCTGTAAGCTATGCTCGACAGACTGTCGCCTGTTGCAAGGTATCTGAAATGAGAATGATATTACATTAAGTCTTAAGCAATTACATTAGGAACAAGAGCTCCACAGACGAAGCAATGGTGAAATACACCGCCAGATTATAATTCACAGAAAAATGCAAGTTGAATTGGATCTGACACACATTCAGGGAAATATTGATGGCATCCATTTTTGATTTCGGATCATCTCCATTTTCGATAGCGTTCTGTTCCAGACATTGTATACTAGCCATATGAAATTTAACCAATCTGCAAAACCCTAGTGGAGCTATCATATGGAAATCGATTTTCCAGATGGTCGCCAGACTCCAATTAAGTTTCATAGTGATTCGATAAATGGTAGCGGAGTTATAATCCGGAAACCAATTTTTAAGATAACAGACTGCCATCTTTGTATTCAGATCATCATTGATTTCACTAAGTTTCTTCCCCATGACCTAGTCCAATCAACCTATGAAGTAGGGCCCTGCGAAACTTCAAGTATTCTATTAGAAATCGTCACAATGCTTAAATTCGATTCGATTAGATTTTTGTTGATTTGAGATTTTGTGTCCCAAAGAAGTGTAGTAATGTTGTGGTCAAAAAGTCAAATGACAAGGGTTCCAAGTTCACGATCATCGATAATATCGGGTGGGCGAGCCGCTGAATTCTCTGGAATTATATTTGTTATATATAGAATCAAATCAATTATAAGCATTCCGGAGAATTCCGAGCTTTGCCCACGTGCTATTGTGCAGATTGTGACCTCTGACGTCTTGATCTTTGATCTCTTGTCATTTGACCGTTGCTTCCAAATTTGGTCAAGATACTTTGAGGATAACTTGAGTTACCGCACAACATCGTGGTCTTGGACTGCTGACACCAAAAGCAGTACACTTGTTCGTGACCAAGTTTGGTTAAGATCTATCCAAATAAGTTATTTCCTATGGGTGTTAGGTAACAGATATACGAAAACGCATATGGGTCATTCTAAATTGGTCACTAAATGACGGACGATCCCTTAACACGACACATTTGCTATTGCGAATACGTTTTTGGGTGGGTGGTTTGGTGGTGGGGAAGTGGCAGTGAGAGGTTGGGGCGATGAATACATCTTCATCTTTTGGCCACAAATGCAGGTATCCATCCGGTTATATAAATATAAATATTGGTGTGCAAAAAAGTCCTACTTTATATAATATACGTGATGCCGTAATGTCATTAGTTAATATAGACAGTTATAATAATTGTTTATATTGCAGAACAGCCAGCAATTTACACGTCTCAGATAGTGAGGATGGTGATGATCTATCTGCAAGCCAAAACGGATCAGATGAAGCGTGTTCTCCGGATGAAGAAGCTTCAATATCGCAGACTACTCTATCACAGAGGTACGTGAAATCTACATAATTGATGCCTATCTCGATATATGCACACGCACATGCAGTGGCGTAAATTTTTTTATGTATGTATCTCTGCGTGCGTGCGTGCGTGCGTGCGTGCGTGCGTGCGTGCGTTGAATCGGGAGTGTCTGGGTGGCCTATATTCCAGACCTTTACAAGTGGTGTGGAGTGGGTCTTTCAAGAAATCCTGCATTCTAGGTGAGCAAAAGGTACATTGGACGTATAGCCTGTATTATTGTAGTGGAGCCATAATAGAATAGGCCAAACGGCCAAAACCTTAGAGATATAAAACCATCCACCCCACATCCACCATGGATCTACGCCCCTGCGCATATGTACACTAATATGAACACTTATACATATGCATGCAACGTAAAATAGTAATATTTGGGTGTTGTCATTATTTGCAGTCTGGCCCAGAAGAGCTCTAGTAGTCGCCTACCACTTAAGTGCAAGTGCCAAAAGGATGATGTAATGGGTACGGCAATGCTACGATATATGGATCAGAAAAGGAGAGAGTTATGGAAAAGAAGGTGGAGAAAAGAAATCAAAAGCCAAAGGAATCAAAGCAGGATGAGGACGAATTATGTATGCTATCTCGGCTTGCGACCCTGAAAAGATTACCACCATCGTTACGAGCCGATGTGAAATTCAAGATCCACGA
>CM067369.1:241275042-241277042 GCA_034401795.1 Chaetoderma sp. LZ-2023a | reverse complement strand
GACCTTGAACGTAATCTGTTAGAATGGGATTACTTCTAATAGAGCAGTGACCTTGACCCTTAAGAGACAAACTTGACATTTGTCCTTTTACCCCAAATTGAAGATATACATTTGCGACACCAAAGGTAATATGATATCATAGTTCTAAAAAGGTTTCATAGATGCGGCATTATATGGCAATGCTCACTTTTGGCCCGTAGACATGGCGAAATTGCATAACATAATCGGTACCAACGCAATCTCATTATTTAATAATGATTTAAAAAACAAAGACAATTTGCCAGCCAATGTCAATTCCCAGTGCATAATTTTCATGCATCCGTTTTCTGTACCATTCTGCAATTGCCAAGGCAAACATATTGAAAGTATTGTGGAAGTGGTTTCGTCAATGTTGGCATGGAGTGAGGGCAGATCACAGGGAACGATGACTACAAAATATTTCAAAGCTAGAATAACTTTGTGCATCTGGTTTCCCTTTTTAAAGATCTCATTAAAGCTGATATTGAGGTCAATTAAACCCTCGATAACCACACTCCAATTAGTATGTTCCCGACTAACTTGATTGAAGTTCTATTAAACTGGAGGGCAGGCACTGACTACTAGAAACTGCTCCTGAAATTCATAAAATGCTTAGAGCTGATGAATCCTCTTAAGTATGTAAGGTTGTTGGCACTGGAATATGCTTGGGATAAACAATAAATGTTTCTCAGAAAGGCAGTGCTTGAATAATTGGCAGGTCCAAGCACAAGTAGTTTGCTGCTGAGAGGAAGATTTTATACCATAATCTCTATGCAGTTATCAACATATATAGAGAAATCAGTGACCTTAAGACAACCAATAGACCGTTCCACTATATCCATCCATCATATGACGTCATAATTAACTATGTGCCGTGTAGAATGATATCATAATCAATTGTGTCATGAATGACGTAGATAAGTACGTCACAAATGCATAGTTGAAGACGGACTATGTATTGTTGTGCGAACTGTATGTGTTTACTATTTAAAAACATTATGTCGACCATTTTGAAACTAATTTGACTAGGCGCTGTTGCTGGCGTAGGCAGCAACAGCATGCAGTCAAATGAGTTTCAAAATATCTAACAGCTAACGGGTACAGTTTCCTGGAAATTGATAGTCGGGGCGTTCTGGGATCGGCCCCATCGCCGTCGAGGTATGGGTGAAGATAATCTAGTGATGGGCGGGACATACCTAAAACTAGAAAGGTCCATTATGAGCTCCACTGATTGATTTTGTGTTTGGAATGTATTTTTCTACCTGTTCAGAGGGGGACCTTCTTGGCCATCAGATTCGAATAAGGCTCAACCACAAGGGTTCTTGAAAATGTGGGTCATTTTCCAATTTAAAGACTATGTCTTCCAGCATTCATTTTTTTCATGCGCATACCCCATGATTAAACAAAAATCTTGAATGTAATATAGAAGAAGCAGATTTGCAGGGAATGATGCATACACTGCATGCATATGATAATGGTACAGAAGGCGTATGCATGATTACTGTATTCTGCGGCTGTAGTAGTAGAAACATCCTACAGCTGCAATCAGTCCTTCTTCGCTTTTGCCCACTGTGTCTTGTCCTCAGCCGAAATCCTTAGCTTCCTCAGGTCTATTCTTGACTTGAGTGTACCGAGTTCACCTTTCTTGAGGTCCCCTCGTAGCTCGCTTAGCAGATTTATGCAATGGCGTCCTCTCCTTGCTTTGTATTTGCTGGCTCCCATTAGGGCTAATTCTAAAGCTCTCTGTGCTGGTGTCTCTTCTGGCATCCTTAGCACATGGCCAAACATGGACCATCTTTGCTGGGCGACTTTTACAGACAGCAGCGATGTATTACACATCTTGAATAGTGCATCGTTGGAGATTATGCTGTTTGGACATCGGTGTCCAGTGATGGTGCGAAGGTGTTTGTGGTGGCAGGCATCGAGTTTGTCTAGAGCTGCATTTGGAGCTGCCCGGCTGTTACAGTTATACAGCATCACGG
>CM067369.1:241255042-241270042 GCA_034401795.1 Chaetoderma sp. LZ-2023a | reverse complement strand
TGATGTCAGGCTTGGCGAAGTTAATATATACACCTGTGCAAAAGTTAAGCACCAGCAAAAACAATAGAACGTAGAAACATGATGGTACAACTAGGCTGCCATACTTTTTGTCCCCGCGTTAGCTGACATAATTCCAAGTACGAAATGCACATGCATGCATGACTTCACGCCGCTTGATGTCCGTGCGTGGCGGGAAACAGCACACGTGTTCAGTTATGTAAAAGTCCAGTTTGAGGTGTAGAACATTACATACAGATTTAGGCGACAAGATTAGGAATTTTGTGTTCATGACCGTGGTTTATTTGTACAGAGAGAATTAGCTCTTGATTGTGAACCGCTATGGCAAGACGAAGGTTAAGTGATCGTGTGAAATGGCAAATCATAGGCATGCATACCACTGGTATGTCATGCAGAGAGATTGGCAGACAGCTGAACATTAACCATACTGTAATCAGTCGTTTGATTGCAAAACATGGGCAAACTAACGAGGTGAAGGACAGGCCTAGATCTGGAAGACCGAAGAAGACTACTGCCCGTGATGATCGAGCCCTAGTACGCCTTGTTAGGAGATCTCCATTCACCAACAGCAGAGTGCTCAGCCAGCAAAGGGAAACGCGCAATAGAGTGTCTCAATGTCTACCGTCAAAAGGAGACTGTATGCTGCTGGCATGAAAGCTAGGAGACCTGTCAGACGTCCTCTCCTCACTGCACACCACAAAGAGGAGCGTCTGAGGTGGTGCAACGAAAGAAGACACTGGTACATGAGATCCTGGAGACGGGTACACTGGTCCGATGAAAGTCGGTTCCTGCTTCATGCCACAGATGGTCGAACCCGTGTATGGAGGTCCAGACGCACGGCGTACGACCAACGTAACATCATGGAAGAAGTTCCATTTGGTGGAGGTTCCGTTATGATATGGGGGTGCATCTCATTTGATTGTAAGCTGGATCTGTTGACTGTACCTGGAACACTAAATGGACAAAGATATCAAGATTCCATACTGGATAGAGTTGTGGTCCCTCATTTTGTAAATCATGCACCTGGAACCCACCCTATATTCATGGATGACAACACCCGACCACATCGTGCTAGAGCTGTGCATGAATACCTCCGCCAGAATGCCATCGAAACCCTACCATGGCCAGCAAGGAGCCCTGACATGAACCCTATTGAGCATATCTGGGACATTCTGGGAAACATGGCGAGAAGGAGGGATCATCCTGTGCAGAACCTACAGGAATTAACAGACGCACTCCATCTTGAATGGCAACGAATACCACAATGGCGTATCAGTCGGTTGGTGACCAGCATGAGACGTCGTGTCCAGGCCGTCATCCAGGCACAAGGTGGATATACCCGGTATTAATAATGACAGTCTCAAACTCGTGCACAGATGTTAAACTTCGTTTTCAGACACCATTAATGACAATCTAGCCACGTGTGTCAACTGTAGGGCAATAGTTGTCAGTTGTGTCAACGTAACCATATTCAGGCCTCGTTTTCAAGTTCAAACAAAAACATACAGTGTTTCCCCACCATCATAATCAGCATTCCTCTAGTTGCATTATTACCTCTTGCACTAAGATGGATGGGTACATAAATGTTTATGCTATTGCTTTCTTCATAGCACATGAATATACCCTCGCATGTGCGTAAAAATAGGGTGGTGCTTAACTTTTGCACAGGTGTATAGTTAACACATCTTCTGATTATTAAATAGAAAGCATCATCCATATTTACTTGTATCCTGATTTCGATACCACTCATGCCGTTGTAGTATAGAATTACTGGTGTAACTGCGAGTTTTATGTCTGAGACGATATGTGGGCAACAATGCGAAACACACGCACACAAGCACACATGCACGCAGGCACTGACGCACATGCTCATAGTAAAGCTAGGATGTGTGCCTATTGTATGGTATACAATATACAGTATGCCTATTGTAGAAAATATCTGATTAATGGTGAGCTGGCCATGTGTAGTCTGTTTGTTGGTTATGGTAGTAGGCTATAGTTGATAGAATTATTTTCTGATATTATGTTGGATGCAGCTTTACTTTTCCTTCAAATGTGTTTATTGCTTATAACGGAATATACATTTTGCCCATAACTCGTGAATGCAAAAGGGTAAAATCACCGAATTAAGTGGGCTTAATAAATGCATGGAATTAACACTTATATTCATATGTGAGTGGACCAGGAGCTCTTTGCGCTTCAGACCAAATGGTCGAATATCTAGGTCACATGTCACTAAGTGCATACAGTAATATGCATTTCTTGCAAAAGCTCTCGCAGACCAGAAGCTAGAATAAACAAATTTGGCACATCCATGTATTATATTAGTATGGACTATTAGTACTTAGAGTTCCCGGATGATGGATCAAATATCTATGTCACTGGCGTCACTGTGTGCATTGACAAAACATACCACATTTGCGTAAGTAAGTCCATCCGCTGCGTATTGTTTAGTTCCATTCGATGATGCATGTCCATTGGATCAATTTGGTTAGCTCACTTGCTAAATGCGGAATTTTGAGAGTGGGATTCAGCAGATTTCTGCCATAAACGTTTCTTGATCATGGTTCTATTGTGTCGCAACCCCTAAGAACAACTGTTATCTGTCTGATAATAGACATAGGAACAAAACCTTTTTGCTTTCATCATGAAAATAGTAGCAACTGGTCAATGCTTGTTGTAACAAGATCGCTAACCCTGTGTGATGGGACGACTAGATACGGATAATTACACTATTGCCTGCAAAATATGACATGATGAACACGAGGGACGTTGATTTGTTACTAATCTGCTGGTTTGGACCAAGCGGGTGAGTCATAAAAACCATGGGTTCTCGAAGTTGTAGAATGACGGGAAATACAAAGAAAACGGTATTTAATTTGAATGGTTTGTCTGACAATAGCTTCTGTCATTCATCAGTGACGGAATCTAGGGTCTATACTAATATTGTGATTCTCACGAAGTAATGTGTCACCACGAAATCCACTAAAGAACAGCTGGATCAAACAGCAAATAGCCTCCAATTATTTATACAGTTAACATTGTAATGTTCAGTCATCTTGCGACCTCTCGCAACGCTTAAGCACATTGGGCCAGTTAGACCACGTATGGGAATACAAATTGGTATTTATATAACACGTATTTATCTCCGACCGAAAACATAATAGAGGAATATATTTCTCGCTATGCCCCGCCCATTTCTAGATACGCTCCACCCATAGTTTGCGCTTATATTTTGCACCCTGAATTCACAGAATCCCAATTTCAAGGTAACCTGTTGAATGTTTTGAGCCTAATTTCACTGGGTGCTGCTGGCAGCAACAGAGCCCAGCCAAATTAGTTTCAAAATATTCACTACCATATTAAATAGTAACTCCATCAATGACATACAATTTGTACACATGAGGCACTTAAATATTTATGACGGAGCTAGATACACCATTCATTAAAACTATGGACGTGATGTCAGCCTACATGTGACGTAGTTGATTTTTACGTCATATACCTGTGTAACAGATCGGATCAATCCACTAAACAGCAGACCAACTGCGGAGGTCTGCTTCCAGTAGCTGCAGTTCCCGTCCAACGAGGCGATGTCTAGTCTCCGAGGTTATGCGTGATGCTGTAAAGTAAACATAGACTTGGCATTTCCAATAAGAGACTCCTTAGAGAGAATCCCAGCGGCATACCTTCTCGGCGCTGATAATACTTTTATCCACTGTAAATTAGCTGGTCAAGATGCAAAGATGTGTGCTCCCTAATCTCGATCATCAATAATGTTCCTTGACGCCATTTTCGTCACCATGATTCTATTTGCTTTGACCAATGCCGATGATGGCAGCGGTAAAATTGATAAGCATTGTCATTAGCATTAGGCTTCCGCTTCGTCACATCGAACCTTAAAGCTTCTATCTATGGGTGGCGATTATGGACGCAATTCAAAGAGCTAATTGGACAGGTGAAAAATAAAGATATAATCAGGACACCACCCTCATCATCTTGATTGGTTTAAACGTGATTTATTTTGTTCAGATGGAAGCACGATAAGACTCAGAGTCTTATGCCCGTGTCTCCCATACACATACAGATTATTCAAAACCTTTTTACAACAAAATGGCGGCAAATCATAATAGTTTAATTAATTGTAGTCTATTGGTGTGCATAAGTGTGTGGATGTTGAGTGTGAGGTGGGGGAGAGTAGGAAGAAAGACCGAGATAGAGAGAGAGGAGGAAAGGGGGGAGAGAGGGTGAGAGATAGAGAGAGCGAGGAATAAGATCAAATGGAAGAATAGCAGAGGTGAGCTCTAGGTGCCGCCTTCGCCCCGACCTGTACTTCTACAAAGTGGAAGACAAACATGTGATATTATAAGGCATTTCATTCAAATACTTGTCATATTTCCTTTGAAATTTCAAGACTTCTAATAAAATGTTCGAATTTGGGTAAGACATAAGAAAGTTGGAGCATTGGAAATTTGTTCAGGTTTTACCGCACTTTCAATGTGTATACATGTAAACGCAGCCACACAGCATGTCAGCGGTGTTTTTCTTAGTGTAATATATGTTCAAACTGTAAGGTTCATAACATTAAGACTTGAATTTCTTTATCTACTTGATAATCAGAAATATGTTTGCCTTTTGTTATTGATACCCCAATATGAACATTTCTTGCAACTACTGGAAATGGCAAAAGAAATTTTACAGTTATTGGTATGCAAGCAGCAAGTCTGCGGAAAAGTAGCCTGAGTGTTTGCCAGTAATTTACGAAATAGCACATTCCAAAACGCAAACATTAGACCCTTTATAGTTATGACGAAATTATTTTCCCATCCATCATAGAATAGATACATAGCCACCTGCAAGTAAAGTCAAATGCAAACTTACAAGTCCCTGATGTAAGCCCCACCAGCTAGGGTCACTACAACATTGGCAAACAAATATTTTACTAATGAATGTGCAGTCGCCTTTGTTACAGCAAGGTGATGCTTTAAATAATTATTCAAAGCTCAAAAGAAATAACCATGTATCCCCTTCTTCTTTGTAAACGTCCCAATTACCTTCTCAATGCCATGTTCAAGAACCTATGACGCCTATGAGCGTTCCATGTTTATTATAGCAATGCTGTTTAATCTTTTTTGTCACACTGTGCTTTGCAGGTATGTCTTCATCCTGCAGAAGCCATTGAAGGTACGTTCTTCTGTACCTGCAGTTGCTGGTATCAGTGCAAACATACGAGGGAGGTCAAAATTGAGATGCTTTTGTGAAGTTTGTTGATAATTATTTTTACTTAACATTGCTGAAAATGGCAAAGGAAATGGCAAAGTCTTCCTCGAGTAGATATCTGTCCGGTTTATAGAAAGATGAGACTACGTCAAAACTCTTTTCATTTGGTTTTGCACTGCGTACTATATCACCTAGGCTACACAAGACCTCGTGATCATTGCCCCCAGACTGAGTTTCTAGTTCACGGAACAGTTTGTCCAGTAATACGTTTCTCTTCTATGGTGTGATCGTGTCAATACACTTGTTTCTGTTGCCGTCACTCTAAAGTTTGTTGTCACTTATTTGCCTTCTTCCACATAACTTGTGCTTCCTTAAAGTTAAATATAGAAATTAGTGTCCTTGATCCATTCTTTCATTCTGTTACCAAATATATCCGCTTTACGCCAGCGCAACCTAAAACATTATACTTCTCGGCAGTCTTATAGAGATTTAATTGTCAGAGAAGCATTTCGCCTGGATGTATAATAATATTAACATATTACCTTGTTAGTACTTTGGAAGACAGCTGGCAATTGGCAATATGACTCTCAAAGCAAATAAGCCAAATACAAATTGAAAATCACAAATGGGCACCAACAAAGCCATGCTGTCATGTAAGTATTGATATTTTTCTTCTACTAAAGTCAGACGAGCCTTGACGATTCTTTCAAATTCACAATTGATTGCTTATACTGATTCCCAGTGACAGGACCACCGTATTACACTTAGTGTTTTCAGACTTTCTACAATTGGTTTTCCTGTGGTCTCATATGATATCATGTTTCGTTATCTCAAGACCGCAGTTTTTGCATACCCGAACCTTACTTGGATCCTGCTATTTCGGAAATGTCACAATCTGAGACACCTATGGGGTAAGATCACTGACTTGTTCGATAATTCCTTCACTTTCCATGTATTCTAGCACTGTTTCTAGCTGGTTTCTGACATTAAAAGGCTGACGCCTCGACAGTTGCACAATTGGCTTCACAGTTTCATCTGCATATTGAAGATTTCGGGTTGTCTACCCTTGTTGATGACGTGTGCTCTACCCCCTTCGATGAAACCTTGTACGGATGGTTGCTGCGACAACCGGTTCCACCGATGAAGATGGAGCGTGACACTAGCTCGCCTCGTAGGTACAGAGACCTGACGATATTTATATTAGTGCCTGGGCCTGATCTAACTGCGCGCTTCAGAACGATTGGTTCGACACGGTGGTCTTCCGTGTTCTCCAGAATAACAACAAATATGTGACAAACTTTTGCCTTGTATATATCACAAGGTGATCGTTTTACTTGCTAACTTTAACTATGCAATAAATCTACAAAGTTGGTAACTTTTACTGTTACCTAGCGATCTATTTACAATCATTAAATATTACAATTCAATGTTTCCTAAGTTTCCCTAACTTTCAACCAGCTCTTGCCTACTTAAAGCCATTCAGCAAGAGCGTTTTACAAGGTGCGAGGCGGACCGAACTCCCGATTAAAGTTAAAGTCCCCCTTATATACTATCTCAGTTTCTATTCTCCCTCCATCTTGGTTTCGCACCGCCGGAGGTCGCTCTGATTCTCATTGGATTATGACATCACTTTGACTAATCAAAACTCGGACCCTCCCTCCCCGGGAGGGTGCTTTCTACCTAGCACTTGCGGTTTGGCTGGTTCTTGAGTGATGGGATATGTCGTCCCCTTAACTTTATTTTAGAATTCCAGCTGGCTTCCCATGTCATTCCTGACGAATGACCTGCCCAGAATGACGAATGCTTGTTTGATAACAAGGGTTTGGGCTGGATTACCATGCCTCTTCTATTAATATGTTTTTGATAATAACTTTCGATTGTGTACCTAATGCCTACAGGACGCTACACTGTCCATGTCATGTTCATTACCTATTAGCCGATAACCTGGGGAATGCTAGAGTTAACTGGCACACGAGTTACCATTCCTCATAGCTGGATTATTTTCGGCTTATCTTGTCCTACGCTCCTTGAGAACACAGACCGCTACGTAACTAACTAAGTCCGTTTGTCGTATCTAATCCCTTGATTGATTCCCACCTGGTGCTAACCATACTCGATTCACTATCTGCTAAGCGGTACCTGCGCACTAGCTGACGTACCTGCTGCCAGTCATCCAGTGCTGATAAGATATATCCAAATAATAAGATGCTGGTAATGCATCTAAGTATAGATGATGATCAGTGCTAGTAACGTATCTAAACATAGCCGCTGATCGGTACATCTTAATATACATGGTGACATAGTCTATTAGCTCACCTGGTATTCACACCTGAATTTCACTCGGGACTTACTCGTACATACAAGATGTCCCGTGGGGTCATGACTTCCCACAAAGACACTCCCATATCTACAATATGTACGGAATTTATAGTCTCTCAGCTTCCCAATACCATGAAACGCGTCGTCTTATTCTGCTAATACTTCATTCAATTTCTGGGATCATCCACATTGTTTATAGTTTATGGCAACCTCGTTTACATCTGACATGCTTATTAATCCAAGATCAACTGCTATGTTATACCCTAACAGCGATCTAGCTCTTTTGTCAACAACTATCAATGTTGCTAGTGCGATGCGCGATTTTGTCTAAGCAACAGCATCGAACTTTCCTTGTAACGGTAATGCGTACGTTGATCCATATACATGTATTCGAGCAAATAGAGCTAGGTAGCTCCAGATCACGACTATGCTATTTAATTTTAGAAAAATGTTTGCCATAAATTATGTTGACTGACACATCACAGCACTGTCCACCAACACACCCATGGGTACTCCCGCTACTGAAACCATAGGTTTCGGACGATTGTGGTTTATTGCTAGTACATCATCTTTTTTTACCGTTTTGGAAAGCTGCAGAAAATTCTTCACATTCCGAACTGTCCACACAAGTGTCGTGGGTTTTATGGACTGATTTTATTGATTTTCTCTATTTAACCTGGCGCGTATTTCCAACTGCCTTTGTATTTTGGTTGACTGCATTTGTTTCTACAAGACTGAGCAAAATCATTAAATTTTCTTCAATTATTCTTAGTCTTGCCACAGGCTGGAACGGCACTCTGGTCGGGGTGAGTCAACTGGTCATTGTAGTTGAAGCACGTTTTGGAAACCACTGACATGGATATGACCTGTGTCCATCTTAGACTTACTAGCTAGGTATCTGTAAGCACCATTGCTTGTCCTTGCTCCAACAGTTCTGCAATGCTAAAACAGTGTCATGAAACATCTGCCGCTTCAAGCTGTTCGAGAAGCATTTTTCTCAGAGTTGAATTGCTCTGACCTCATCAGTGTTTTCAAAATCACACGTAAGTTCGAGAGTCTTGTAACAAATTAGCCTACTGATTCACCATATCTCTGCGCTGCGTGTTTGGATACATACCATTCATAACTGGTGTATTTCTTAGATAGGAAGTATTCCTTCAATCTTTCACTCGCCTTTTATAATCATCACCCGTGTCTGAAAAAACTTTGAAAACGCATTAGACACCCTCCCATGCGATGTTGACCAATAGGGCTCGTGTTTGCTTGGCAGCTACAACCCTATTAGCGTTCGGATATATTTCGACTCTCCCGGTATACCTGCCACTTGATGCCTACGGTCGCATGGTCCATGTCCACCTCAACGGTGAGGTACTAGTGCTAAAGCTATTTTCAAAGCCATAGATGCTAACTAGTTTTTGCGATAAGGTGGTTTAGACTCGCCATACTATTTATTGCGTCGTTAGAACTTTGAGTTTCTGATATTGTATACACATTGAAGTTAACACTCATAATGCACATCTAAGTTAATCATGCACTCTGTTATCTGATTTTTTAACATGACAAGATTTAAAACTGTAACACTTGTCACTTTAACCCCGTCAACAAATATAATGTACTTAAAGAGGACAGAGCCAAACTAGGTGAATCACTCTTGCATATGAGCTCACGATGTCTATGTCATCCTCTTCATGATGATTGTCTCCCAGCAATTGCAGACTAGATGTGTTGGTGTCAGTGTCGCACAGATACTGAGACGATGTCCTCTTATTTTCCTCACATTTAATAATATCATCCATCCCTCATAGTATTGTGTTGCTATGCAATTGTCCTCTTTGGAGGTACTTGAGTGCGTGTCGTAGCTATCACATATGATGCAGCTGTCTAACTTGCAGGCAATGAACTCCACAGTTACATTACTGGATCACAGAGTGTGATAAATCGTGTCATTCCCATCAACTTAATCTACATCTGCTGAACCAAGTGAAGTCAAACACTGCATTGTTCATCCATAGTCGTCAAAGAGTGCATGAGGAATATGAGAGTTCAGATTGGCATATATCTGAAAGCTGGGTGTCTTTACCTTGTGAAATCACAAAGAGGCTGGTCAATATATTGTTCATGCCATAGATACGTGAGTGGCCAACTTTAACTTTCATTTTCAGTACTGCCATTGTCACAACATTTTTCTTCAACGAAGTGTGAGAGCTATCAGGAAGATGAGCCATGAATTGAGCCCATACTTTGTCATCATTTGATAGTCCTCCATTGATGGTGGTAGAGGGTGGTTACCCCAGCGGTGTTGTAAGGGAATTAGTGTATCTCTTGTTCACCAAAATTGATAACGTGTTACGGAATTGATGAGATAGAACCGACTTTGTAACCTGTTCTGAGGACAATGACTTGCCAACAAGTCCCCGTTAGATTTCACATATTGAATATAGGACTAGATCCCAATCTGCTCTAGGAATACAGACCTCCCGATCCCAATCTGATAATGGCAGACATGCTCTCCCAAAAAATCCGAAAGGCATGATTGTACTCCGTTAGTGATGTGTCGATGACAGATGTATGTCATTATCAGTGACCAGCAGCGAAGAAGTAAAGTATCATGCTCTTGAGGGCGTGCATATGCAGAAGCCCTCCCATTCACTTTCTGTAGAGCGATAAAGATAAATTATCATGACTGGTGTTAGCAGGAATTGGCTGTTCGTGATTTGCGAATCTTTTCAAGTTACCTCTCAATGCCCTCTACTGTTGTTTCTCCAGAAAAAGCAAGAGGCTCTAGAAATGCTATTTCTATCATTCGTAAATTCCTGGCAGCTTTAGGCCAAGCCTTTATGTTTGGCATGTGATAAACTCCTTTGAATGTTGAATTGAGATTCTGCTAGTCCACTACTGTTAATAAAAGTGCCGATAGCCTAATAAATGGCATGGGTGTATGCATACCCCACCCTGGTCGAACTACTAAGTTGACCAAGCAAGATGGATGAGACCACTTGAGTTTTAGAATAACTTTGTAATGGATCCTGTCCATAACAAGCTTTAAATCAGACAACCGAGTCATTGGATGGAGGGGCCTTGATATCAACAGATAGTTTGTTGACGAGTTCAGTCATTTCATCAGTATTATTCACGTCCAATAGGGCTTTTTGGTGGCGGATGCTCGCCGTTCAGTATGTTAGACCTTGTACGTTTACGGTATTACTTAATGATAAATGAGGCAGTTTATGTAGAAACGCATGTCTTGTGAAATTGTATTTGCAGATTCGGATCTTTGTCTAGTTTTTATCCTCAATAAACGTCAAGTTCGTGCTTCAGTGCGATTCTGGAGGAAATTAGTGTACTGGTTCTCTGTTGTCCAGTAATTAAATGAGCGTATTTGTCATACTTAAAAGAAACATTCGCATGACGCCATATGCATTGTAGATGTATTTATGCGTAAAAAATACAGATTTTAATTTAATATTCGATCTCTGAAGACGTGGATAGAATCAAAAATAGCCTTTATTTAGTGTTGTGGTTAATCAAATACCCCTTATGCATAGGCTCTGTAGAATGTCAAGATTTTTAATTACTGTCGGAAAGCTGGATATAAATATAATAATGCTTATGCTCCGATCGCGATTTACCTCAGATGACCATGCATGGCCTGAAATTAACGTTTCTTCAATAAGTGTTTTCATTTTAAATCATTTTCTGCCATCTCTGAGTTGTTGATTTTAAATTTATACCAAGCTTATTTTAAAAACTGCATTCGACCCTCATGTTCGGTATTTGCAAAAGGCGTGTGGCTAATGACGCGATTAAAATGTTGCCCAACTTCAAGGGGTCCTCGTCAGATTCCTACAATACACAGCCAACACTAACATTTAAAGCAATACAATCGTATGTGTACACGACTTTACGGTCAGATCATATTTTTGATGTTTTCCCCTTGACTATTCGGCGCAGTCCACTCATATAATGGTTAGGCCATTCAGATCAGGTTTCTGAAAAAGTTCTCAGCAGATGGAGGGGTTCAGTTCTAGCTCTGCTGCGCCTATTTCTAGCTCTGCTGCGCCTATTTCTAGCTCTGCTGCACATATTTCTAGCTAAGCTTCACCAACTTTGCACGGGTGTTGGAATCGATTTATATAGCTTTAAGCCCGAATTCGTACAATATCAATTTCAACGTAACTATGCAGGTAAGCTGTTGAGTATTTTGAAACTAATTTAACTAATAGATATCTGCCTATGAAGGTAACGGCCAGCTATCAATTTTTTTTCAAAATATTCAACATAACATTTATTAATTCGTAAATTCATCTGAATGTCATGCAGTTTGCACACTTTAATGACAGAGCTTTGGACTTTTTATTCTGACTTCAGTAATCAAATGACATATTTGATTATGACGTCAGACACTTGAGTGACAGATCGGATTGCTCTATTGAGGTATGCTCAGTCATATCTCAGGGGTGCTAATGGACTAATTGATACAGAGTTGTTGAGCAAAGTTGAAATAATAACACTGAGATCAGTTGTTGTCAACAAGCAGGCAAGAGCAGCAAAGGCTTGCAGGAATATTGTTTTCAAATTAAAGCCCAGAGAATGGATTCTAGAGATATGAAATGTCAGTGGTATATAAGTGTATAGACATATGTGCGAAGCAATAACAAAGACCTCGTTATAATCAACATACCCAAGAGAGACACGTGCCATGTGCCTATGTCATGTTCAAACATAGATTGACTTATGGCTCCATTAAACGCTCCGAATAAACTGCTATAGTGAAAGCCAGTGGTCCATGTCTATGCTTAAAATACAAGAATTATCCGGAAAACTAGTCATTGTTCAGGCAATCCCTTGGCACACGCCATTCTAGATTCCTAGACAACGGGTTTCAATTGAGCTAAACATGGTTCCAGCTAAATATATTGAAAATATTTTATATGGAAACAATTTTCAGCAAATGTATTTTCAAATAATAAACAGTGTGGAGTTTGCTTCTGGTCTTAGGAAATACTTATTTAGAATATGTTACGTAAAGTGTGTTAATGTGTATTCATCGTCAGAGTTATGTAGCTATAATGAGATAGTGGCAGATGTTGACAAAGTGGTGATTGTGTAAGCCGGCTAAGTGGTATGACAACTACACGCACCACGGTAATTCTCACGATCTTATTCCCATCATGCATTAGTGGTCGCTATTCCATTCCCATGATGTATTAGTACTTTGAGAGAGAAAGTGAATCGGTATACATGTTTTATTCTACGAATTGCATTAGTATCACTACATCAATTAAGGTGGTAGACAGGGACCGACACTGATAGTGGTTCTGTGTCACCCCCAACCCCCGCCCCACCGCCATCCCAACCCACCGCCAGCCCACCCCACCCAAACCCCACGTCCTCAGAACAATTCTGATAATGGTCATACGACCAACGTATCAAGGCTAATCATGAATATAGGAGAAACTGATCTGAATAGTCAATGCTTGTTGCAAACAAGTTCACTACCTTAGACTTGCATGCCTATAGTTACTACGGATAATGACGCAACGCCATGCAATGTAAGGCGTGATGCACAGCAGGGGCATTGGTATGTTAATAATTTGCTGGCGTGGACGAGGCAACCGAGTCATGAAACTGTTTGCCTTTTCTTCTCGAGACGTAAAACGATAAACACTTTAAATCAGATGGTTATTAGTTCATAATTCATCCGTGAGGAAATATATGGACCATGTAGTAAATCCAATTGAGGTGGAGAAGTATATGATCCACCTAAAGAACGAGCATTTATCAACAAAACGTCATTCAATTATTCATATTGTTAGCATCGTCCAGCCATCAAGTTATCTCTCATATCCCTTAAGTATATTCAGCTAGTTAAAGTGCCCATAGAAATAGGAATTTGTATTTATCCATCACGTATCGGCCATATCTAGCTAATACATTTAAGCCCGAATACTCATGTTTTGATCGTGTTGGGATCGATTTATATAGTTTGCACCATGAATTCATAGAATTCCAATTGCAAGGTAACTATACAGGTAGCCTAAGATGTTGAATATTTTGAAACTAATTTGACTTGGAGCTGTTACTGCCTATGTTCAGCCAATATTAAATTTTAACAATAACAGCGATGCAATTCGTACACTTGGCAGACTGTACATGATGGGACTATTTACGCCATTCATTACATATTATGATTGTGGTATCAACCGACTTGTGACGTAGTTGATCATGACGTCATACACAAGTGTTAAGTGACAGATCGGATCATTCCATTTAGCAACAGACTATCTGCTGAGTTCTGCCTTTATAAGCTTTAGTTCCCGCCCACTGAAGCGATGTATATTGTAAAATAATGTGTGTGATGTTGTGAAGTAACCATGGCGTTAATGTTTCCAAAGAGAGGCTAACAGCTGCATAGCGTTGTTCAACTAATAACAATTATATCCATGTTAATTTAGATAATTTGTTCTGAAGACTTCAACAGAATAAGTAAGTCTGTGTACTTATTCAGTGTCCTTGTAGTGCAAAGTATCTATTCAAGATGCAAAGATGTGCACTCCCTAAGCTCTGGTCATCACGAATGCTCCTTGAGGCTATTTTCCTCATAATGGTTTGGTCTGCTTTGACTTATGTTGGTGAAGTCAGAAGGAAAATTGATAATTAGAGTTATTTGTGTTAGGCTTTGCGCTTCGTCTCATCAAGACTTGACGCTTTTATCTGTGAGTTACCCGAATTGGCTCTATTCATAGAGCTAATTGGACAGGCGGAAAATAGAGATCGTATTTACTCAGGACACAAACCTCATCCTCTTGATTGATCACGTGCATTTTGGTAGCGAAGTCTGGAAGTTTATAGGACATTCTATTTCTATCTTAAGTGATCATCAGTCTGTGGCCACATCGGCTTATGTATGCTTTCTATCAGCGTGTGACTGTCATATGTATATGAATGCTTATCACACAAGTGTATCAATAAGGGAAGGCTAATAATAACTTCCAAACTCTGGTATAAAATTTCCGAGAAAGACATAGATAGGGTTTATTTCAACGTTACGAGTGCCGCATTTCAACACAAATAACATTATGTACAAACAAACTGAGAACTAAATACACGATAACAGATATACCAATTAATTTGTAAAACCAAGACTATATATATATATATATATATTTCTCGAAATTTCATACCAGAGTCTGGAAGTTATTATTTGCCTTCCAGTATTCCACGATAACAGATATACCAATTAATTTGTAAAACCAAGACATATATATATATATATATATATATATATATATATATATATATATATATATATATATATATATATATATATATATATATATATAGTTTAAGTTGATTTAAGATAGCATGCCATACAAACATAGATGACGGTTTTATATCACGGTTTTATGTAGATGTGAATTTCTGACACTTTGTAGCTGTTGC
>CM067369.1:241200042-241250042 GCA_034401795.1 Chaetoderma sp. LZ-2023a | reverse complement strand
ATCTCCACCCAACTCATTAAATTGTCTGGGCAAGATGTTGGAATCTGCCACGCCCTCACGGGAAGGACATTTGCGGTGGATATTCGTCTCTCTACCCCCACCGTAGCGACAGGTCAGTCATAAAAATCTGCTTGTGTCAATTTCACAGCGCTCTGGTTGAATAAAACAGTGGCCCTTTTTGCCAACACTTTTCCTCCGCTTCGGCGTTGAGGACATTTTCCTGTAACGGAGGCCCGGGCGAAGCACTTGCCTCTCGCAAGATATTCTGTGACAGCGGCCTGCGCGAGGCTACTACTTCTCCCCACAATAAAGAGCGTCTAGAAGTAATGCCCGCGTGAGGCCAAATGCCTCTCGCCACGCTAGGAGTTTCTTTTCCTCATCCTTTTCAGCATAGTGGTATTATAACTTATATTAAGTTAATTAGTGATCTCGTATGCGGGAGCCTCCTTTGCGGGGGTACCTCTGCGGACTCAAGAGTATGTGTGGTACCTCCGGTGTATCCACGTTTAGAAGTTCATCTGCTGTCTCCATGTCATGAATTATTTGTATAAATGATGATTTAAATTGCTACAACCATTACGAAGCCTACATAGGATTACATCAGCTAACCTTTGGCCGACATAATACCACGGAAGAGGTGGTCGTATAGGCAACATGGCTTTAAGTTTGCTCTTAAATTCCGTGACAGTGGCGGAACACGTGACCGGCGCTGGGAAAGTATTCCATGCGCGGACAGTTGCTGGAAAAAAAATTCACGAAAGAGCACAATACGGCAACAAAATGGAGTGAATAGGTTTGCGTGACGAATGTTGTAGGGGTTTCGTGCCTGGGATAATGAGGGAAGGTGATTAATAATAATTTCACACGCCATCCCGTGCAATTTAAAGAGACATTCTCTGATAAATATGAATAAATTTCGAAATTTTTTATTTTGTGTAAACATTAGTGCGCACCTCTGTTTCATCGTAACTGGAATTATTTTAAACACACAACAATTAGTATTTGGAAAGAACATAAAAACAATCTGAAATATGTCTAGATAGTTTGACAATTCCACACGACATACCGGCGCCACAAATTGTTCGCAAAATTTCAAAGGATACGGGGAGGATGCATACGGCAAAGGAAATACAGGGACAGTTCAAATATATCAGCTATTGACATTAACCACAACATATCACGTATATAACGCAGTCTTTGAATCATGAAGGTATTTATTACAAAATACTCAAATTTGTGTTTCCGAGTTTACTATTTGTGTAATATCTAATTTGTATCGTTTTGGATATTGAGTGCCCGCATAAGGTGTATAAGAATCGAAGAATTAACCCGCTAGAAGCAGTCTCTACACATATTTCTGCATAGGCTATTTATAGATCTATACACCTGTGCAAAAGTTAAGCACCAGCAAAAACAATAGAACGTAGAAACATGATGGTACAACTAGGCTGCCATACTTTTTGTCCCCGCGTTAGCTGACATAATTCCAAGTACGAAATGCACATGCATGCATGACTTCACGCCGCTTGATGTCCGTGCGTGGCGGGAAACAGCACACGTGTTCAGTTATGTAAAAGTCCAGTTTGAGGTGTAGAACATTACATACAGATTTAGGCGACAAGATTAGGAATTTTGTGTTCATGACCGTGGTTTATTTGTACAGAGAGAATTAGCTCTTGATTGTGAACCGCTATGGCAAGACGAAGGTTAAGTGATCGTGTGAAATGGCAAATCATAGGCATGCATGCCACTGGTATGTCATGCAGAGAGAATGGCAGACAGCTGAACATTAACCATACTGTAATCAGTCGTTTGATTGCAAAACATGGGCAAACTAACGAGGTGAAGGACAGGCCTAGATCTGGAAGACCGAAGAAGACTACTGCCCGTGATGATCGAGCCCTAGTACGCCTTGTTAGGAGATCTCCATTCACCAACAGCAGAGTGCTCAGCCAGCAATGGGAAACGCGCAATAGAGTGTCAATGTCTACCGTCAAAAGGAGACTATATGCTGCTGGCATGAAAGCTAGGAGACCTGTCAGACGTCCTCTCCTCACTGCACACCACAAAGAGGAGCGTCTGAGGTGGTGCAACGAAAGAAGACACTGGAACATGAGATCCTGGAGACGGGTACACTGGTCCGATGAAAGTCGGTTCCTGCTTCATGCCACAGATGGTCGAACTAGTGTATGGATGTCCAGACGCACGGCCTACGACCAACGTAACATCATGAAAGAAGTTCCATTTGGTGGAGGTTCCGTTATGGTATGGGGGTGCATCTCATTTGATTGTAAGCTGGATCTGTTGACTGTACCTGGAACACTAAATGGACAAAGATATCAAGATTCCATACTGGATAGAGTTGTGGTCCCTCATTTTGTAAATCATGCACCTGGAACCCACCCTATATTCATGGATGACAACGCCCGACCACATTGTGCTAGAGCTGTGCATGAATACCTCAGCCAGAATGCCATCGAACCCCTACCATGGCCAGCAAGGAGCCCTGACATGAACCCTATTGAGCATATCTGGGACATTCTGGGAAACATGGTGAGAAGGAGGGGTCCTCCTGTGCAGAACCTACAGGAATTAACAGACGCACTCCATCTTGAATGGCAACGAATACCACAATGGCGTATCAGTCGGTTGGTGACCAGCATGAGACGTCGTGTCCAGGCCGTCATCCAGGCACAAGGTGGATATACCCGGTATTAATAATGACAGTCTCAAACTCGTGCACAGATGTTAAACTTCGTTTTCAGACACCATTAATGACAATCTAGCCACGTGTGTCAACTGTAGGGCAATAGTTGTCAGTTGTGTCAACGTAACCATATTCAGGCCTCGTTTTCAAGTTCAAACAAAAACATACAGTGTTTCCCCACCATTATAATCAGCATTCCTCTAGTTGCATTATTACCTCTTGCACTAAGATGGATGGGTACATAAATGTTTATGCTATTGCTTTCTTCATAGCACATGAATATACCCTCGCATGTGCGTAAAAATAGGGTGGTGCTTAACTTTTGCACATATGTATATTAGCGACTATATCTGGCGACAGAAATAAGGGGCAATAGATAGATGTTTATACAATATGCAGAATTACGTTGATAAAATGCTGGCAGATGCATAAATCGAGATGAGTTCTAGTATCTCTATTAGCTAACATTGTCATGTATAGTCTTTGCCTGATGGGTCCCTGTGCATATGCTATGCCCGTTAAAATAGTCTTCATTTTAAAGGATGGATATATTTTTATTTATGCCCCGCCCATTTCTAGCTAAGCTCTGCCGATGTTGGAGCGTGCTGGGATCGATTTATATCCGTTGAGCCCTCACCTTGAGTTCCCAGAATCTCAATTTCAAGGCGAGTATACAGGTAAACTGTTCAGGAGCGCCGGAAGCACTGGGGTAGCTGGGGCAGCTGGGACAGCTGTGGCCTTCGCCCATTTCTATGCAAAAATTGAGTAAAGTTTACTTCAGAACTTTAAAAACAGATTTTTAGAATATTCAGAGCAGATTGAACAGTTGTATCCTATTCTTACGTCGCGCAAACTGATGATAACGATAGAAATCGTTTTAGATAAATGATAATAACTCATGACTGAAGGGACCTTAGCGACGAATCAAATCATCAATGCAAACGCTATTTATGTAGTGGCATTTACATGCGACATATTGACTTTTTTATCTGTAAACGTTTCATGTATCTTTGTAAGTAAAGATAAGATACATAGTCGTATGATATTTGAATTTTGAAGTCATATTGTTCCGCGCTCGCTCCGTTATAGCCTTCCTTAGTAGAATAAAATATATGCGCGACGATGTGCGGCTGGGTGTAGCAATGTGGAAACACTACATCCAGGGATATTAGAATTAACAGCATCTCTCAAAATCAAAATTGTAATTGATGTGTGAAGCATATGCAAAGGTTTAAATAATTTGAATACACGTGGTCGAAGTGCGACGTCGCTGGGGGTATATGGGGAATGGGTCTAAGATGTGTGGTCGTCACCACCCACCCCCCCACACACATACACATACAGAACGGGAGGAGGGCGTGGCTTGGGCATCCCTCTGAAGAATGTAAAAATTAGAAGCGCTTATAAGCCATCTCCTATATCTCCTACATCTCTAATTTATCTATTATATATGTATATTATATGTATTGCTTTGTAGATATGCCGTGCGTAGGTGGGCATATGTAGAATTATATTGTTCAAGCAGTTTGTTCTGATCAAATCTAGAGAAAAGCTAGACACATTGATATAACTGAAAGGCATGATTGCAAACAAGGCCGTATACGAGAACGAGGGGCCCACTAAGGGAATTCCAGAAGTATTGTGATTCTTTTCCTAATGAGTTCGATCAAGTCGTCGTGCAGGACAGAAGCAGAAATCAAGCATTCAAATGGTAGCAGACAACCATTCACCTAGCATTTCTCCTGGAAAAGCTATCATCCGTCGTGACTACATAGTCGCCGCTCCTTGTACGCTTTGCAGCCTTTCGCCAACCCAACAATCTGCAGTGCTTCTATTAGTATCTATCACAGTGTACTAATGTTGCACCTCAAATCCATCCGACATTCATGCTGGCTTGATTTATGATGAAACATCCAAATGCGGATTTCAAAGGTTATGTGCAGACGTGGCCGTGGCACAGATCAGAGCCAAGTCCCAAATGTTATGTTAGACATATATTGCTAGCACGAAAAAGCAATTTGTTGCAAGCTTGGGAGAAGATTTACCACGGGAGGATTGTGATCAGCAGCGTTCATCGATAATTAATTACGGCAAGTAGAGGTCTTTCAACCTGAAGGCAACACAGGTCTTATATGATCGCGAACACCTTATTGGTCATAATAACTAGGTGGTCTCTTAATACAGATACCTGGCGGCATTACATGTGCTTTGGCCCAAAAGGATGGTTGTTCTGTATGGCACGTACGCTTTAGAGATACATTTGGTCCCAATAGGTAGGTGATGTCACAAGCAGGCTTGACCATAAGTGGATTCAAATTGTTTCTGCTCGCTGGTTATGAAATTATCCAACGCACCAAGCAACACAATAATATGGCTTAAAATCACCATCAGATTCCAATTGCTGGCTTGCCCCAAGGGTTGCGGATACAGCACCAATCTAAGCTAATAATACGTAATCGTATTATTCCCCAGCCTGGGCAATTCATAAATCCAGTCCGTCAAACAAGCATACATTCACCGTCCAACGAACCATACAAAGACAACACTTAATGAAAGTGTATCGGAAGAAAATTAAGAAACAAAAGTTGTTGTGTTATATTGTACAGCCTGCTATAGTTTCGCATCCAACTTTCAGATTTGACAAGCGCCTGCAAGCAATTCATAACCGCGGCTAATAGCGTGACGAATACACAAAGACCAAGGTAATATGGGTTCAAAAGCATAGAGTGATATGTGTTTACAATTTGACATCCCATTTTTATCTAAGCTCCGCCCACTTTTTAGACGTGTCTGAATCGATTTGAAACCTTGAAGTCTTCCCAACGTTAATTTTCAACGTAGCTATACAGGTACGTTATTGAATAATTTGAAACTAATGTGCAACAGCTCCCAGTCGAATTAGCTTCAAAATATTCAACGGAATGTTTCTTATATTTTTAATACATCAAGGCCATGCAATTAGTACACTTTCGTGACAGACTTTTCGATTTTCCTCGCATGGCTTAGTCATTTTGATTCAGACGTCAACTAACATATGATTTCATTGATTATCATGTCAGATACTTGAGTAATAGATCGGATCCCTCAATTGTCCTTCGACATGTGTCTCACCAGATAAGTTGATCAGGATCAGGATCGGATCAGCCATGCTACATGTAGCCCCACTTCTGTCAGTAGAAGTGGGGTAAGCTGAACGCTTTTTTCACACCTTTTAAGTAGTTGCTGTGTCAGAGCAACCAACTTTATTTGCATCATTTTCACCTTTTTCCTTTGATCTCATCACCTTTTGAAAAGGTGTGAAAAAAGCATCCAACTCTCCGCCATTCTGATTGGATGTTAGATGTAGAGGGTAACCATAAGCCCATCCCCCTCATTAAATCATGTGACACCTGTCATCCAACAAGGTGGGCTTGAGTGTAATTGGCGTAGTGATTGACAAGGGTTAATGAGGGTAATTAGGATGATTGACAGGGTACATGTCTGGACCCATATTTTTCCTGACTCTGGGAACTCGTTTAATCGTGAAGCCCCGCCCACCTCGTTAAATCACGTGCCTCCTGGCATCCAATGAGGCGAGCTTATGGTTAATTTAGTGTAATACTGATTGACAAGGGTTAATGAGTGTAATTAAGCAACAATCTCTTGGAGCCATGTCAAACGCGCAAGGGTTAAGGCATAGCGTAAGTATGGTTGACAGGGTGCATGTCTGGCCTTGTCTTTTCTTAAGACCTCATTCAATCGCAAAGCCCCGTCCCCATCATGAAATCATGTGTCTCCTGGCATCCAATGATGTGTGCTTAAGGGTAATTAGCGTAGTGATTGACAAGGGCTAATGAGGGTTAGTATGAATCCTTGGTAGGTTGCATGTCTGAACACGTCTTTCTTCTCACTCTGGGACTCGTTCAATCATTGGAGATTAATGCTAAATGGTCGAGCTATAGTGTAAGGACAATTTTGGAAAATGCCTCTGTTAGTCTAATGTATTAATCCTTAAACTTCTGAAACTCTCTGGTTGTTAGCGGCGACAATGTACACTAGTCGATGTATCCCATAAAGACAATCGGTTAGTTATTACTCCAACAGATTAAAATTAACTAGTCGAGCTTTAAAACAACTCCGACCACGTGTAGCGATCGTCAGCGTCATACAAAGTTTAGTGAATCAATTTTCAATCATGTTAGATTAATAACAGCAAACTATTACATTTTTAAAGGGCCTCGAGTGACCACGCAATATTGAGAAAATATTCCAGTCTAGATTGATTCAATTAAAATAATACCAGTCATTTCACATTTTACCATTTTTTAATAAAATAAAGTTTCAGAAACTATACAACCGATAAAATATACAGACGATAAATATACAGATGATAAAATTATACATACGAATAAGCGAAAAATATAAAAACGAAATATATATAAAACAAATACAAACAATGATTTAATTAAAATATAAAATTTACAAATGTTTTCGAGCGGGATCCAGTGACCTGTAAAGTTAAGCAATAGACATAGAAAATGATGCGACTAAGGTATTATGAGAAACTGATGTTAGAGCTATTATTTAAATAAATTTGAAAACGGTCTTAGTGATACTGAACCCATAACAGTGTGGGTGTAAAGATAGGACAGCGATTTGTAGAGGTAGAGTTTGGAGGTATTAACTTTCAAAGTGTGGGAGGGTGTGTAGCGTATATTTTAAATAGGTTAAATAATGATTTAAAACCGGCTCAACATATGAATATAACATAATTTACTCGAGTTGGCCCCTTCCCACCCACCCCAAAATGCCACCCCCATAACTATGTATCGACCTCCACACATTTCTACCCGATAATAATAAAGGAAAAGATTACTTAGTACCCTCGATGAAGGGTATGCTAGTAATCTTCTAAGGGTGTGTAAGTAAATCCGAAACGTTTCTCACTATCCTTGCTCAAAAGTCTATGATCTTTATTTTTAATGATAATATTAGGATACTGAGTGAACGTTTCGAGATTATGATCGTTGACCGTGGCTAACAGAGTATCAAATGCCAAACTCTTATTCCTATAATTTAAAATTAAGGCCTTAATTTTGCAAACATTTTTGATATCACCAGCATGTCCGTCTAGCTGTCTGCATACATAACTCTTCAGGCCAGTACTGACAAACTCTGTTATTTCACTGCGGGAAGGAACTTCACCCATGAAATAACCGAGTCTGTTATGGTAAACGGGGGTTAGGTGAGGTTTATCGCATTTTTTAACATACACGCTAGAATCTGTATTGTGATAAATGCAGACTTTGCAGCAAATGAACCCTAGCGTGACGCATGACAAACGCAGTGATCACAACAGGGGTGCGATTATTCCCCAGCACGAATTGGTTCAACTCGTGATAGTGCATTAACAGAGTGGTGTCGTTACACACACATATATCTTTGACAGAAATCGTTATATCCGTCAGCAACTTCAACATGGCACTATACGAATTGACGTATTCATGGTTAGGGTAGGGGTTGAGGGCGAAATAAATACACAACGAATTCAGCACCTGTTTCGCCAGGGTTCTAGGGCCCTTATTTTGAACGAGCAATGATTTATCTAATTTAATCCCTCCACGTTCAAAATATTCCAGAACATATGCGTCTTTCTGCGCATCGGTGACCGCAGCCTCGGGATACCTGATGCTTCTTGTTTAATTTTCAAAAGGTTATCGATGTTCACCTCGTGGGTATTACAAATGCAAGGACATAGCAAAGTGATATCCACGTATGCTATATACTCATCCGCTGCGTCCTGCCTGATGATGCAAACGTATGGCATTGGTACGGCCACTGTAGAGGGTATCACACACGATAAGCGGTTCATGATACACTCTAGAATTCAGAAAACCATTTATGCTCGGGTCGTTAAGCCTCTGGGCCTTAAAATCACAACCCCCACATTTCAACTACCTTTGTACAAATATGTCTAAGCTCGCTAGATTTAGAAAGCGTCTTCTGATACACTTCTTCTAGAGTTAAATCAGGATCAGAAAATGACTTGGTAGTCATAGGCTTGCTAGGCAGACATTTCGGACAAGCGTGTATGTAGCAACTGTAGTACTCGAAGTACTTGTCCATGTTGGGGCGGTAGCCATCTAGCAAGCAGTTAAACGTTTCGGGTTCGCAGCTCGTTAGAGCATGTATAAGGAACACGTTCTTAGAATGAGCCAGGTAATCTAGCCATTTACACACTTCCATGGAGTAACCTTTCTTGTCACATAGGTTAACGTACCCCGTAATAGGCAGAGCTATTAGCTTTTGATCATTTAAGTAGTTAGCCCTAAACACCTTATTACATAATGACGCTAACATCATAGATGACATGAAAGGCAGTATCCCGGTTTCATGGATGAACATTTCACGAAACTTACCGCAGGCCATCTGTAGAATATCTATGTCAGACCTGCAGTAAAGTTTCATGGCATCCCTAAAATTGAAGACACCATCTTTCACAATGTCATACTATGTGTCAAATTCCTTACGTGCTGACAAGCGGGGTATGCTCCTACATAATCAAATTATATGTTACTGTCTAGGAGATATGGAAAGAATCCTTTCTCACTAAGTAGATTGAACATAGTGGGTTGTTGATGTAGTTGAAATGGAAGAAACACTAGACTGTCCTTAAAAATGAATGTTACCAACATTCAAATACACCACTTTATTACCATTCATTGTTACATTGAACGGTTTAAGTTCTGTGTTTCTAACGAGCCACTCAATCGCAAGATGTAAGTCAAAACCATCACTGTTATTAGCTATAGTTATGTAGTCCTAGAAACGTAGAACATTACCCTTATGCTTACTCTCGCTTACCCAGATTTCGTAGCTAATAACCATTGCATGAAAGCGGTTAGAGCATTGGCTCCTTCGGAAATAACCTCTCTTTGATGTTCATCCACCCACAACTCCCACACCCCACCAGCAAAACCACCCCACCTGCAACATTCTGCACCCACAACGTCTATGCCCAGCTGCAATAACCAACCCACACAACACCTAACACCCACAACAACCCCACCAGCCCCACAAACCCGACATCACACCCGCAACACCCCACACCCACATCCCACCTACCCCCAACCCCCAAACCCTTGTACATTCAGCAACACACGCACGCACGCACGCACGCACGAACGCACGCACGCACGCACGCACGCACGCACGCACGCACGCACGCACGCACGCACGCACGCACGCACGCACGCACGCACACACACACACACACACACACAACGTCTACATGTATACTCACTTATATTTAGTTTGACTCGTAATCATTTCTACGTGATCGCAGTACTCAGTGTAATCCTTCTCAGTAATTGCCTTTTGGATGTCGTCTTGAATTCTAGTTCACCATTGCTGGTCAGAAGATCATCTGGGCAGATGTTTTGAGAGTTTAATATACTCTCCAGTCGGGTTAATGAGGGCGCCATAAACTCTTGTTCGACGTTTAGCACTTGGCTAATGCTGGAGGAATCGATCTTGTGATGCCTGACAGAATCCAACACATCCTCCAGAATATCCAAGCGGGTGCTATATCGATCTGGGGTGTGGAATATCCCCCAAGCGCTACCTTCTCAACATTCGCCAGGTCGTCAGCATTGACATGGTCACCCGCTTGCTGCGCATCTGACGTACACGCTTTAGGTTCTTCATCATACTCGTACGTCAGACGCGTCTTGCAGCGCACTGGCATTGGGATTTCATCAGAGGCCAACTCATCCGATGAATGCTTACACCAGCTGTCGACGCTCTCAGCAGTCATCTGAAGATTAAAAAACAAATGACAAATGGTTAAAATAATGTTTTTTAAAAACATTATATTGCATTAAGGGAGGCAACTACGTTGTTCCGCATTCCGCGTGCGCGATATAGCGCATTATGTCAAGGGAGGTAACTTTTGCCAAGATCGTACTGCAATTTTTTAAAAGGGTCTAAACTTTTAACTTAAAATACCATTATACGTGCATCTAAATGGTATAATAACTTCGAGTTACATTCGGCTATTAACGTGTAAAATTTCAGCTTCGAGGTTAAGGTACATTAATAATTAATTGAAAGGTTGTATTTCGACTTTTCAAAACTATTCCTAGTAAGATGCTAACTCAATAGACCTACAGAGCCAATGCTGTAGACATGGAACACACCAACACCAAAGACCATGCCACCATTTTTAACACCAACCCCCACAGACCCCCCCCCCACCCCCAACCGCGCCCAAAACCATTCGCTTTTACATGGTAATAGATCAGTGAACGTAACTCGAAGTATTTCAGCTTAATTTTGATTTTTTTTTCTTCATTTTAACCTTCGGGTAGTGTGAAGACACGCCATATATACCATTTATATACCATATAAATTAATATATCTTTTAAACCTGTGAATTTTTTGAATTTGAAATAGAGTTACATATAATAGATAATGTATGCAGTATGAACAAATCTTTAGATCGGGTTTCATGGCACATAGCTTCTGGTTATTGTTCGCTGCCTTATGTGTTAGAGCAGGTGCTGTTGTTATCACTATGTCTAACTAATCTCCTGGTAATTATGATCATACTGCCACATAACTTAAACGGTATACAATATTAATGCTCAGCAACATGCATTCATTACGTAACAACGCTGATCCATTCCTAACGATAGTTTATTATTATTATTATTATTATTTTGATAGTGTCATATTTTATTTAAGTAATGCGGCTCAACGCTTATATAAATAAGTAAAAAAAAAACAAAGTAATAATGATAATAATGATATTATCAATAATAATAATAATAATAATAATAATAATAATAATAATAATAATAATAAATAATAATAATAATAATAATAATTACCTCGACGTTTGCTGGCGAGTCTAGGGTATTCCGGTACGACTCCATAGGTAATGAAGCTGTTAATACTAGGCAGTGACACAATCACTTCAACTTCAGAAATATTGCTAGTCTGCTCCATTTTATAACTCCATAAACCGGTTAAAACAACTATGTGGCTAAGATTTTAAAGTATGTTTAGACTTTTGAAACGTGAGCATTCGAATGAGTTTCACTTCGATGCGCAGCTCTTATATAGGGTCTGTCGCAGAAAAGGTTTTGATGCACAGGTGGTAAGGGCCAACTTATGATTAGGTAAACTTCAAGAATTTGAGCGCAGCGTCGACCACATGTTAAGTCTCAAGATCGATATACTATTCTCATACAGCCATTTTTTAAACACAGGCCGACCATTGTTTAGCAAAAAAGCTAAGGATTTTTATAGTTTTAAGTCGTTAATGACGTTATGTTGACAGGATCTTTAGACTCAGACACTACATTCGCTGCTCACTTATTGAGCATTAACGAGTTCACATGTTCATTAGTTATTTTGAATAAACAGCAAGCTCCTTAATATTGAGGTACACAGCTGCAGGATTAGTGTGCTAACGAGTTTCGGTCAATTTTCAAAGATTGAATAACTAAGGATCAAAGCACAAGCCTGAGGTGATAGACCGATTTCATAAGCTTCTAATAGAATTTTCCACATTATTAATATAACTAATAGTCCGCCTAAATTCACGTGGGAAGCTAGAGTAAACTTGATTACTCTATAAATCGAGCTCAGAATGTTATCCTGATTACCGTCACAAAGCTCGACGATCTCAGTCAGACTAATCCTACATACAGGGCTGCGCTCATCTAGATTAGTATAAAATGACAAAATGTATACACAATTTAAACATCCCACTAATATCTTACTCAGCGGACCATCTCAAGCCAGAAAAGCCAACCTGTTAAGCACAATAATTAGATTCAGAACTCAGCTATTCGATAAAACACCTGAAAGCATCATATTATGCTATGGGTCGTATCAACTGGCTTATGAGAGCCTCGGAGCTGATGTAGAACTATATTCAGGAATTCAAGATTTGGAAATAAATTCCAGCATCGCTAATCTAATTATCATTGATGATCTAATTGAAGCCGTAGATAGCAGGGTTACTGCATTGTTTATGAGACGAGGTCAACACGAAAATTCAATGATAATTCAGGGCATGGGCCTATATTTCAATTTCACAACTTAAAAAATTCTATTAATTTATATGGAATGGAATCATCATATTTTAAGATTTATTTCGTTTCATTACACATAGGCTCGCAGTTTAAGCCTCTAAAAGTATATATTTTAAACAATTTTATTTTCAGTAATTTTGCTGTGAATAAGCACATTTAAGAAAGTCGAAATGGCTAACAGGAAGGGTAACGCTAATAATAATCGTAGATGGGCTAGGGCTGCAGTTAGACCCATGTCTAAGCTTAAAAGAGGACGTAGAGCTGTCAATATCTCTGATTAATTACCAGTCTTGCAAAGTTTAGCTAAAGCCAAGCCCAAGCAATGCAAGATAATACTAGAACATTGTAATAAGGGTTTAACCAATGCTGTGTCTGAATGCTGTTTATACTTAAGTCATGGAAGTATAAAATTAAATCAAATGCAATATAAACGCTTACGCAGATATCAAGATAACAATAGATTACTGAGCTAAAGCAAAACGCTGTTATATGAAAGACGGCAGGTTATTCAACGAGGCAGTTTCTTACATCTTCTACTGGCAGCAGTATTACAGCAAATTTTCTAAGTTATTCAGATAATAATAGCGATGGAAAACATTCAGATTATTTGCTTTAGTACCGCATAATATGATAGATGGTATAAACATCTAACATTAATATTCTAAATAGCGGTCAAAATCTTAGATCAGCTGTGAATTTAGATCAAGAGATGGAATGCATTCTAAATCATAGTGACTTGACGGCTAGAGAAACATCAAATTTGTATTTTCAGACACTTCAAAAGCTTAAACACAGATAGGTCAGTCTAAGCAATTCAGTTCAGAAATTAAGCCATCAGATGATTCGCAGCATTTGTGGAATCTCCAGACCTCAGCGCCTCAGTATTTAAATTTGGATAAAACTAGAATTAAATAGCTAGTTCAATTGTTGATCCCTAGCTTAAGAAGTAAAGGCGAGAGATTAATTGAAATCTTAAATCATAGGGCACCTGGCTTAGCCTTAGACAACTCTAATCGTGTCACTATAGATGGTGTAGCCTATCCGAATAGTAAAATTGTAGCTTTAATCGCCTCAACTGTGACACAGAATACCTATACAAATTATAAGAATTTTTTAGAAGTTAAATTACTGGCATCCTTCAATAGACTCTTAGCCAATGTCAATATACCTAGACACGTCGTGGGCAGTCATAAGACTTGGGCTAAGATTCATAATAGAGACGAACGTGTTGAAACCCCGAGCAATCAGCGTACTGAATCTGGAGCAAAGAAACGGAAGAAAAACCCCGAGCCTAAAGGCTTATGACCCACAATTATTAATAGATGTAGTGCGGCTGTCGCTAGAAATCTGAGATCTCGAGACACTAAGCTATCCAAAACATGGTTAAACTATGGTGAAAACAAGTTTGCAAGAACCATAAACATAAATAGAAATAAGCAACCTATTACTATTAGCACAGCTGACAGATTGAAACGTGTATATTGTGATAGCAAACACTAGGCATCTTTCGGTGATTTGGAAAAACTGTATAGGGCCTTTATCTAAACCCCTAATACGTGCCTGGTTAGCTGAGCAACCTACGTATACTTTGCATAGACCTAAGAGAATAAGGTTTAATAAAGATCGATTCAAAGTAACTATCATTGATCAGTCATGGCAAATGGATCTGAGCGATGTTACCAGTTTAGCCAGACATAATCACGCTAAACGTTATCTACTATTCATAATAGATTGTCTATCAAAGCGTTTGTGGATAATCCCTTTAACGAATAAAACTGCAAAAACTACCATTAGATACATATTAATGGCTAAAGGCATACATTTCTATGCATCTCAGAACTCTCTCAAGAAGGCTGCGATAGTTGAACGCATTCAACACACAATAAAAAATAAGTTATGGAGATATTGACTTACAAATATACTGGTAGATATATCGATATGTTCCCTAATCTGGTAGGTTTTTACAATAGAACTGTACACGGTAGTACAAGAATAAAACCTGTATATGTTGACCACAGTACAGAGGTGTTAGCTTGGTGTAATATGTACTCAAAAGCGAATTCAAGAGCATCGGTAAAGCTGAATGATTCGAGTGAAGGTGATGACGTAAGAGTGTCAGAGTTAAAATATCCATTTACCAAGGGTTATAGACCGGCATGGGGCGAGGAGATATTCAAAATAAGCTCAAAACTCGGGTGTACATAAACACAATGATTATAATCAAAATCCCATTATCGACACATTTTATTCTGAAGAGTTGCAAAAAATTGGTTGAAACGATGCTAACCAGGAACTATATTGAGTAGAAAAATTATTAAAAGACGTACGAAAGATAATAAGCAAGAAGCTTACATCAAATGGTGGGTTTATTCTAATTCATTTAATTCGTGGATAAATTATTCAGAACTTAAACGTATTTAGTTAGAAGCTACACGTACACCCCTACCCATCCCGCACCCATCCCACACACCCACACCTTAGGGGTTGCTGTAGAAATGTCTCTAAACAGTCCAGAAATTTGTAATAATGATTATCGTTGGTCATTTTGTGGTGGAAAAGTGCCCAGAGACGAGATAAGATATCTTGCTCAGGTTATAATTATTTATATTATAGTTCCGACATGTTTAATAAATCTATGCATTCAAATTGGCGATAAACGGATTTGGATCACATTAGCATATGGGAGTTTGGGGTATATTTTACCAGTGCTGAGTATGAAAAAGCCCAAAGTTGAGAGGTTGGCATTGTCACCGGTTAGAAAGAATAGCTAGAAACATGGACCAGGTTTATATTATGCTACCGAGTAACAGTAGCATGGATTAATATCTGGATAATAAGATTTCAAAATTCAAAACGCATCTTCAAACACCTTTAAGGTTCTCTGGGGAATGGGAAGTCGGTTTGTTATCCATATTGTATCCGAGAAGTTGGTTAATATTAGCAATGCCTCTCGACAATCCTGCAACATTCGTATAACCCTTGTTGCCTTAAGTTCAACCTAAGAGGAAACAGAAGAAGAAAGGTACTCTAAATGTAGCCGAGGAGCTTTTTGATAAATTTAAGCAGTCTAACACTGCCTCGTCGTAAAAATCTAGAAATACCTCTCTACATCAAATGTGTAGAAATACCCAAATGCTTCTATCTATACTGCAAAAATTTTAATAGAGTTTTAAAATAAGGAGATTAATAGCCACAAGCCAATAGATTCAACTATTCCACAGAACGTATCAACCTCGTAACATCAACATTTAAGCGAATGTTTGTGATTGAATTTGACAACTACATGGGTACATTCTTAGGCTATCATGAGCATATCATTAGTGGCCTGACCCCCATGGGCAGAGTTCTATCAATCAGTAAAAAATAATAAGATTATATTAACTACGGCTTACGTATATTGCGATATCATAAGCCATAATGTAGTCAGCAATGCCACAGCCCCACTATTAAGAATTATGCCATTATCTAGCAGCCACAGCGGTGAAGATATTTGTCAATGGACATTTCCTGACATTCAATATAGAATCGTATCTAAGAATTACATTGACATGATAGGCGTGATTATAAGTGATAGGGCTGGAGAGAACATACCATTTTGAAGACGGCGCATCACCGAGCATACTTTGTTTAGATTTTAGACCTAAGGTATAAGAATTAATGCGTAAATGCTAACTATATCTAAACATGTTTACAGTAGTAAAAACAAAGCAAAAATGAAGTATACGTGTAAACCGGATTCAGCCACGTTGAGAGTGTATTAAGCTAATCAGGCCAGTGGGCATTTACCCATATTTGTAGGTGCTAGGAGTCAAAAGGGTCATGGGTTAGGAAATATGTTAGGTTCGCTGTACATAGCCGCCATGCCATTAACTAAAAGCATAGGAAAGAGTTTGGCTAAGCATGCCCTGTCAGCTGGTTCAGGCGTGGCTGAAGATGTTTTAGCCAGTAAAAAATAGAAAACATCCATGAGAAATATGAATGTCAGTTGAGTGATCATACCAAAAGCCATAGTGTTAGCACATATGACTATCTCAGGCATTATTTCACAACCTAGATGCAAAATACTAAGAGTGGTCAATGATCCACTAACCAGCATAGATGTCATTGGAAGTGTAACCATGGAGGAAGAAGCATCGGAAAGTCTAAACAGGTTGATAAATTTAGTTAACTAATCAGATGGTGACTTGTCATGGCACTAAAAGCAAATTAGATTTGTTTACAGTGAAACCTGTGATGACTACGATGGATTAAGCTCGCTAGCAAAGCTATTAACCCATTATGAGCTTGTCTAGCTCTGTGAGAAGTCTGGAGTTTTTCATTTCTGGAAGCGGTGACGAATACATAGATTTAGCTCAAAGTTACATTTATGTTAAGGCTATCGTTGTACAGGTGGTTGCAGGTATGGAAAGTCCTTTAACAGTGAACAGCAATGTTGCACTGGTTAACCTATGGGTTTGCTCTATGTTTTCTCAAGTAGATGACTTTTAAAATGGAAAAAGGGTCTCTGACACTAATGACACTTTCCAGTTATTTTGAAAGCTTATTTGATTATTCGACATAGCATAGATCAAGTCAATTAATGGCTACATTATGGTTTTAGGATACAACAGAACACATGGATAATAAGACTAGTAATAATGCATGTTATACATGTAGAAAGATTAATGTTGCCTTAAGTAACCCTGTGGAAATGATCAGTAGAATTCATTCCGATATTTTCTTTCAGGAAAAATATTTAATCAACAGAGTTTCCTTAAAGCTACATTTTACATTGTGTAAGCCTGATTTTAACCTAATTCATGGTGATGCGCAGACTTACAAATTACGTCTGCACAAAGCTACATTAAATTTACGTATGGTTAAGCCTATTCCAGAGGTAATTAACACTCACGTGTTGACATTACTAAAGTCCCCCACATGATACCCTATTAAAATAGTTATCATCAAATCATTCACCATTCCCGCAGAGACTAGTAGCATGAAAAGGGACAATATTTTCTCAGGGACGCTCTTACACTGAATTTCACGGCTGTTGGGTTATAATTTTACAGAATCATTCTTGATGCTGTTTAATGGAACTGATACATTATTCGAAGACAAATGTATATGGCTTAACATCGATGAATATAAGGCAGGTTACAGGTTTTTTGCCTTTGACTACACTCCAGACCTCTCTACAAGTGATCATGTCTACCTTACGAAGCGAGGAAGCCTATGTCTCCAACTAAAATTTAAAAAAGTATTGCCTGATACTATGAACATAATATGTTATGCACAATTTAATAACATTATAAGTATTGACAGCGATCATAGTGTTACCATGGACTACTAGCGCCATTGATACACACACACGCACGCACGCACGCACGCGCACACGCACGCACGCACGCACTCACCCACGCACGCACACACACACACGCACGCACACACACACACACCAAGAGCATGCATGTACACATTGGTGCACTCATCAAATATATACCAGTCATATGCATCTGTATAGTTATTTGGAAAGAAACAAAAAATATCCATTGTATTCGTGACTTTTAGCATTTCATTATTATTATTATTATTATTATTATTATTATTATTATTATTATTATTATGTTAACTACTAGAGATCTCGAATTTATTTGCTCAGCAGACTGGAGATTAGGTCGGATGTTCCTATATATTTTCGCTAAAGACTGTATACCTAAGCATATCAGAAGACCCTTGTGTCTCATCGTTAATGCAGATCCTGGGAACCTTCCAGGAACTCATTGGATCACATTATATTTCGCGAAATACAGAAAATCTTAATATTTTGACTCATTCGGGCATAACCCATGGCCAGAACTAACAGTCAGAACATTATGTGGTGTTACTGTGCAACCACTATTATTGACTCGTTGCGGAGAGTTCTCTATATATTTGCTGTAACATAGGATTCATGGACTGCCGATGATTTAAATTATAGAGTCATTACTAGATTTAACAAAGAAGATCGAATCATCCAAACCTTAGCCCATAAATTATTAGATTATAGGCTTATAGCAATCCAACACGGAATGTTGCAATAAAAAACACTGTTCACCTGAATTTTCTTTGTCTGTTTTTACTCGTTAGTCGGCTGCAGATTTTAAAAATGATATGGTTTATGCTTGCTTTTACCATATTCGTGTTAAAATACATTTCAAAGTCTGTTTTCACATTCTCTTTTTCTTTTCCAGAAGTATAATTTTGACGTAGTTCTCCTAGAGTTATGCAGATGTCTGATGCCACAGGCTAATGCCACATACTGGATTAAAGGGCTGAATGAATGGCTGATCAGAGATATTTACCAATAACTATTCATAAGCCTGGTCTGTGGGGAGGGGGTACATGGCATCAGGTTTGGATCAGATGTTCGCAAGCCAACTATGTCAGACCTCTGTGTAACTCTAGGGGACCTACATTAAAAATATAATTCTGAGAGGGTGAGACTTGTGATGGCATGGGCGGGGCGTGGGGTTTACCCAGCTAGGGCTCAGGTGGATGAGGTTTGGGAAGGGGTGGACCATTAGCGAATAGAGAAACAATGTTTAGGTGTAGGCTTATATATATATATATATATATATATATATATATATATATATATATATATATATATATATATATATATATATATATATATCTATATATATATATATATATATATATATATATATATATATATATATATATATATATATATATATATATATATATATATATATATATATATATATATATATATATATATATATATATATATATATATATATATATATATATATATATATATATATATATATATATATATATATATATATATATATATATATATATATCTATATATATATATATATATATATATATATATATATATATATATATATATATATATATATATATATATATATATATATATATATATATATATATATATATATATATTTAATTTTAATAGCTGTAATGCGGGCGAGATTTTATTGAGAAAAAACAAATGAATTCGATAATTAGAGGTTATAACTATGTCAATAATAGTAGTAGTAGTAGTAGTAGTAGTAGTAGTAGTAGCAGTAGTAGTAGTAGTAGTAGTAGTAGTAGTAGTAGTAGTAGTAGTAGTAGTAGTAGTAGCAGCAGCAGCAGCAGCAGTAGCAGTAGTAGTAGTAGTAGTAGTAGCAGTAGTAGTAGTAGTAGTAGTCGTAGTAGTAGTAGTAGTTTTAGTAGTAGTAGTTGTAGTAGTAGTAGTAGTAGTAGTAGTAGTAATAGTAGTAGTAGTAGTAGTAGTAGTAGTAGTAGTAGTAGTAGTAGTAGTAGTAGTAGTAGTAGTAGTAGTGTAAGGGAATTAGCTGACGTTGGCGTGGATTAGATTACTGTATGATGTGAAACACCAATGCATTTTATCCAAAAGACAAAACCACAGTAATGATTATGACATCATTAATCAAATGATTACCGGATATTTTATTTTGCCAAAATGCTCAACCCAAAATGGAAACGATAGAATAGATGTCTAGGTGTATCTAAATGGTTTCCATTATCAATGGTTAACCCTTTTAATCGATGGAAAGCTTATGGGACTGATTTGAGGTGAATTCCAACATTTCCTTATCTTGGCTCGATGTATGGAAGAGTAATCTGCATTAGCATTTGAACTTTAACCTATTGATTCACAATACGGTGGTAATTAAGAGGAAATAAACAAAGACAGATTTGAAAAAATATATTCATTCATTCTTGCCTACTTTCTGATCTGTTGTAAAATTATAGCAGTATTGTACAGGTGACATGATTGTTACAATTGATATATTATATGAATATAAAAATGATTCTGTTGAAGCAGGATTTCAAAATTATAACTACTGAAACCCTTAATGTCTTACGTTGAATATTCATAAACTAATTTGACCCATAACAAGAACTATAATCCTTGAAGTCATATCTAGATCGAAACGACCATTATCGATCCAACGGATTGATCCTGGTTGATCCAATCCCTGCTCTTTCTTTGAGTTTTGATAACAATCACATCAAATCGATTCTTCGATCCGATGTCATTTATATCAATCCTCAAAGAATATCACAGACGATTTAGTTCACTTCAGAAATCATAAATGCTCAAAATTCAGCATGTATGATTTTATGTCGATAAACTTAAGACTTAACTGTTCTTGGTTCAAAGTTTAACCTTGAAAATATTAATCTAATTAATGTGTTAATAGTTATGACAGCAATCAATATAAAATTTTCATATAATAAATCAATAATATACGACCTGAATGTAGTATAGCTGTTGTAAATGCTCAATGGAAACAGTCATTTCTTTGTAGCTTGAAGACGAAAGGGTCCTATGGACGAATGATCACAATACGAATTCTGATATCGTATTGAAGATGACGGAAAGATGTGGGTGCACCCAGACGAATGCACAACACAAAAATATAAATTACCGGAATTTATCTTATGACGTAGGCGGATCTGAAATGCTGAATAGGCCTGGCCACGGGCTGCCAGAAGCTAAAGATGTGATGGATTAGCGAATGGCCAGAAGCTGGTTATTATCTTACCAACAACCACGTTAACCAGGAGCTGGTTATCTGGTGATAGTCAATGATGACCAGGAGCTGGAGACCTGGTTATGCACGATATTATTAGAAGCCGCAAATCTGGATCATACGGATATACAACAACATGTTGATTTGTAACTCCTACATAACTGCTCAAATAATCCATAGAGATTCCATACATTTTATAAATAATGAAATCTACATTGATTATAACCTAATCATAATAACAAATACAGTTATCTTAATTCTAACTGGTATAAATTTTGTATAAATGTAAATCTCGATTACGAATATCCCCTACGCTTTTATAATTGACATGAAGTAATTTATTTCATTAAATCAACCAGAAAGCATGCAAGACTGAATAACAATCTGTCTACCTATATTGTAGCGGATTTGGAGTCCAAATATGTTGCGGGTGGCATAAGCTAACGTGATTGTATAGAAATATGATTGCTATGTATGATCTTACGATCATATGATAGCAACCATCGTCACAGTAGTAGTAGTAGTAGTAGTAGTAGTAGTAGTAGTAGTAGTAGTAGTAGTAGTAGTAGTAGTAGTAGTAGTAGTAGTAGTAGTAGGTTATAATTCAATATATCATTTGGTTAGATTATAAGCAGTGCGTAGTACATCGTTTAGCCATTCAGTCGTACAGGCTTTGTATACATTACAATATAAATCTGGATCTGTAGAAAGTGCATGAAAGAAATCGGTTTTAGGCACACATTCTAATGTGTTTAAGTAATGTAATTCTACATTGTCGATAGGTCTATAATCATCAACAAATAATCGATACCCATGCACTGGTGTTGGCGTTCAGATGGTCTGTCATGTTGGCAACCATAGCAGTCCCGAATTGTTAGTTTATGGATCGGTATATTCAATGTTTGCTAAAATTGCCAGAGCATTGTCTCTTATAGATTGTGGCACGTTTTTGGAATCCAAACTCAGATATTCACATTCATTTATATCTTATTGAAATGTATCGGGGTATATTGCATCGCTATGTGTTGAGTATAAGTTTCAACAGTGCTTGGCGAGTCGGACGATGTAAAACACACGTCTTCATAATCAGGTAAATCATTAGAACTCAGCGTTTACTGGTAAAGCTCCAAATCTCGATGGCATTTCTTTTTCTACATTCGCTGACACATGTTGAATAGCATAATCTAACCTTCTAAGATCCTCTGCGGATACGTGATCGATAATATTCTGAATGGCCCATTCTATTTCAGAATCAGAATTGGCTACATCATCAATGTTGGGCATTTGCTTAGACATTAACCCCAGTAATCAAGCCATACAGGCTCTCGAAAATATGTAATCCAAAGTCTTTACACTGTCACACTCTAAAACTGTAGTTAGTTTAAGTTCTTCAGATGGAGTATGTATCATCTATCCACTAGCGCCTATCGATTAACGATCGTCATTACGCAAATTACCTTTAATCCTGCCTCATTGGATGCCAGGAGGCACGTGATTTAATGAGGGGGAGGGTGGGGGTGGGGGGCTTCACGATTGCACGAGTTCACAGGGTCAGGAAATGGTGAGTCCAGACATGTAGCCTGTTAATCATCCTTAATTACCCTCATTAACCCTTGTCAATCATTATGCTAATTACACTTAAGCTCACCTCGTTGGATGACAGGTGGCATATAATTTAATGAGGGGAGGGGCTTATGGTCACCCTCCACATCTAACATCCAATCAGAATGGTGGAGAGCTGGACACTTTTTTCACACCTTTTCAAAAGGCAGTGTAACCAAAGTAAAAAAAGGTGATCATGATGCAAATAAAGTTGGTTGCTCTGACACAGCAACTATTTAAAAGGTGTGAAAAAAGCGTCCAGCTTACCCCACTTCTACTTGTGCCCCGTCGGTTATTTGAATGAAAGGATTTTAGCTAGTCTTTAGGATATATTAAATGATGTTCACCTTTAACAGACTGCCTAGCTTGGAGTGGTTGATGCTAACAATCTGTAGAGTCCGCCTTTTGTGCTATGTCCAAAATGTTAAGTAGATATTCGCCAGTGTCTAGAATGGTTATGTTAAAAGAGAGTTGGTGCAGTCATCTTACCGAGGTAAGACAGACCGTCATTGGACTACAATGACGGAGCAGATCAGATATGATTCAGATCTGCTAGCAGAGATCGCTGGAAACCACTGGTTATAAATCGGGTGATGATATTCGTCCAGTGAAGTTCTTCCATGTGGCCTTCAGGTGAGTGTGTGTCACTAGCCAGGTTCAAATGCTTAGGTTTCGGATTAATAACCGGTCTTGCAATGCTTTGGTCATTGTTTAAACGGTAGTGTTTAGGGAGGATAGAAGCAAGACTGACAACCACCAAATAAAGATATGTCCTCTGGTGTCGACAATTGAATGGAGCTTCTGCCCGATCATCAATAGTCGGCACTTCTTGGTCTATAATTCAAACCTGATAATGCAGGCTAATGGGCCAATATTGTCACAGTACCGGTCCCGTAAACTGCGTTACCATGTGGTAAGACATGATGTTATGATGGTGCTTATAAAATTAGAGGGCGAAAGCACAGACCCATATAGCTATAATGGTTTCAAGAACCAGGATCCGTTACTAGTGTGATTGTTATCTATGTCGATGGCATTCCCGGTGGATAAAACATGAAACCATATGGTCATATTAATCTGCAATGCAATCGCGGATTATTAGAATAACTCAGGATATTTGTTCCTTCTTCTTGATCTTTTTCTTCTTTCTCTTTCTTATTCTTCGTCAAAGACTTCTGACTGCATCTCCTCCTACAGTTTTCATCCAATCAAGTCCAACCTTGGTCAACTTCTGCTAGCTAGACTGGAATCGTGTGGCGTTCAAAAGAATTCGGATCTTCCCAATATGTTTTCAGCTACCACCTTTTTGTAAGCAAAAATGGCCCAGAGGAAATATATGGGGATTTTCAATATGGATCTATGAAGTGCAACTACACCGAGAATTTATATCGGATCACTACCATACTTGTGTAGGATGTTACCCTTGCGGTCCTCAGGATGTTTGTCCATTTAAAAGGCGAGCTTACCACTTGACCCACAATGTATGGAAAATGGCCCTATATGGAATGGTTGGGGATTATCAGGAATGAATGTTTGAACTGTGAACTGAGTTTCAGTCAGATCACAAGCATACTTGGTCAGGATGTTACTATTTGGGTCTTGAAGGTGATACGTGATATGGCCGGCACATACCCAAATGGAAGGGAACCCCATTGGGGATCAAATTTGCTAGTTTTAGTTTTTGGCAGAAATTAACATATTAGATGATATCCACCACACCTGGGTCACATACCAAGGTGAAAAGGTTTTTCGTTTTTGGCATAGATAACCTCCCTTTACCTATACAAGCTGATTGTGATTGTTAGATTCAGGGAAATGTTTGTTTTTGAGAAAATTATGGGACAAATTTAACCTAAATTTTATTCACTTTCCCATCGAGATGTCGGCTTGAAAAGTCAAAAAATATCCTCATTCTTAGAATTCAATTGCGACCAAAATGAGCCATGCCTCGTCAACATCAGCCAGTTAGTTTCAGAGATAGTAAAGATTGTTTTTCAGTGGTGTCTGGAAATGCTTATTAATCTGCGATGCAATCGTGGATTATTAGAATCACTCATGATATGTCTTCCTTAATCTTGATCATCTTATTCTTCTTTCTTTTTCTTCGTCATAGACCTCTGACCGCATCTTCTCATACAGTTTTAATCCAATCAAGTCCAACCTTGTTCAGCTTCTGCTAGCTAGTCTGGAATCGTGTGCTGTTCAAAAGAATTTGGATCTTCCCAATGTGTTTTCAGCTACCTACCTTTTCGTAGGCAAAAAGGCCCATAGGAAATGTATAGGGGTTTTCAATCTGGATCTTTGAGGCGCTACTAGACCTACAGTTTTGATTGGATCACTACCATACCTGGGTAGGATGTTGCCCATGCGGTCCTGTAGGTGTTTCCCTACCCAAAAAAGAGACCTTGACCTGTGACCGCCAATGTGTGGAAAATGGTTGTATAGGGAATGAATGTCGATTATCAGGAATGGATCTTTGAACTATGACTACAACTAGAGTTTTGATCATATCACAAACATACATGGTCAGGATGTTACCAAGATGTCTTGAAGGTGTTGATTGATATTAACGACACATGCCCAAGTGGAAAGGTGCCCCTTGGGCATCAAAATTAATAGTTTTCGCATTTGACAGAAATGAACTCCTCGTCATCAGAGAAGATCAATGGACATATTAGATGATACGTTGTGACATCCGTTCATGTTTCCACCACCCCTGGGTCACTGGCCATGCGGAAGGTCACTGCGTAGATTACCTCTATTTATCAATGCAACAGAATTTGAATTTGCCCAATACTGGCATTTTCTCATGTCTTTTCAGTGATTTATGCAAACTTAATTTAAGTTACACAATTGTTGCTTTATTTCGGCCGAGTTTAATGTGCCGGACCAACATTCTCTACAAGATCCCATTTACAGGATCGAGATACTCCAAAGGTTTCAAGAGCTTTAAGCACATAGCCACTTAAAATAACCGGAATTAATTAATTGATATGGCTGACATATGTCCAAGCGGAAGGGTACCTCTTGGGCATTCAACTCACTAGTTTTTAGTTTTAGGCAGACATGAATTCCTCTTCATCAGAGAAGGTCAATGGACATCCGTGCATGATTCCACCACCCCTGGATCACAGGCCCTGGTGAAAGGGCACTACTTGGGCCTCAAAATTACCAGTTTTCGTTTTTGGCATATATTACCTCCCTTTACACACACACACTGATTGAGATTGTTAGAGTAAATGAAATGTTTGGTTTTTGGACCCCCAACTTTACTAATGGTATATCACTCATGGTGGATCCAATGGTGATGTTTCGGATGGATCCGACCTCAAGGCCAAGGTCACTCCTGGTTGACAAGATTACTAGTTTTTGATTTTACCAGAAATCAACTCGCCTTGCCCAGATACCGTCAATGGTTGTGTTAGAAGAGACCTTATACTATGTCTTAATGGCCAGGTATCGCAGATTTACAGTAACTTCTATTATTGCAGTTTTAGCCATTGCATTTAGAGATAAAATGTTGAGAACGCCTCCAGAGCGGAAACCAGAGGTTGTTGAAATCTTCAATGGAGGTAGATTCTGTGTAAATCGTGTAGCCTAATCCATGTGTGACTCCGGCCTGGCAACTGATGAATGGATGATATACAAAACAGGAATGATGATAAACATGTCGAGTCCAGTCTCTTTGTTTGTCTTGTAATGATTTCTAAGTTTTGATTTGTAGTTGCTACATGTGTTGCAATCGTGTTGGTAGGCTGATGGTTGTACAGTTTCTCATTGGTATGGCCAAGTCTATGGTTGCAATGCAATCGTTGATGCCTGCAAAGTTGTGTACCTGGTCCGCCGGATGTTGTCCAATTACAATGCCTAGGCTACGGTAATGGCCTTGTTTCTGCTCATTGAGAATTAACTTGACCCGATTGAAGTGTATATTCTTAGTGCCCGGGTACTTTTGTTTCTTAGATGGTCCACGCGTTATAAATGGCGTAATAATCGCAGTACCCACACACACCACACACCCCACTCCACCCGCGGTTGCTCTATTAATGAGCTGGCTAATCCCCATTTCAGGATGTGATTAGAAACCCAAAAGTATGCGGCGGTGGTAGATGGTGTGGAGAACAACAATAGTGTTGTGTCATTATTACAAGACGCCAACATTGCTACCACATATCTGCGAATTTAATATGGAATCCTGACAGAAATCTATAAGGAGCAGCATTGCAGAAGATGGGGAGAAGCATTTCAACCATAAGTATTTATTTGAAAAACAGGATGTCAACTGCCAATATCAAATCAAGATACATGTAGAGAACATTACTATATATTTTATTTAATTATTATTAGGTTGATATTTTTAGATTTCTGACAGATTTTTTTATAACAGATTATGTTTTCCTTTCTATAGCCATGGTTAAACATTACCTTGTTCTAGTTATAATGGCGTACATCAGTAAGTCGAGTCGTTGAGTTTTAATATGCTAAACCTGAAAAAGCCCTGATTCTGGACATCTCGTATAATGCACTTCAAGTACATGTATCGTATACGCATTTTGGCGCCCAGAAACTGATATTCCCTATAAGCAGATCTGTTTATTATTTACCATAACGTGCTACTCAATATACGGACGTTAATGTCCTAGTTATATAACATCAAACAGGACATTTTCCAACAATAACACATTTGCGGAAAGCTTTATTGAAACCATATCACTTCTGGCTGAACGGAGAATGCAATTGCATTAGCCGCTCTGTATCATAGCATAAGTACGTGTGATGCAATTGGTGGTATTGGCCTATCTATGTGTTTCCGTGCCTCCCAAATATCCAGTGCCATAAGGGGTGGGAGATTACCGGATATATACTGGTATTATGAAAAATAGGATTGCTCCTTGAAAATGCCGATTAGAGCGACTGAGAAGATTACTAGTGAGGAATTACCATCCAGTCTTCATCCCGTGCACCCACGCGTACGAGCACTCCTGCCATGGTGTTGTTAGAATCTACCACTGATTGGTAGGCCTACACAGATAAACGACATGAGCGTAATTGATTCATCAGCTTGCACAAAATAGGTATCATTACCGTAATATCAGTTCCGATTAAACCGCCTGATTTCCCCTGTAGAAGTTAAAGTCGTCAAAGCGCCTTGTTACAGCTAAAGATATTGGTTTAGAGACACGCTCGCGTGTGGACCGACTGATCGATTCTCTCTTGTCTAGCGCGCCAGCATTTTCACTGCACCACAAAGCGTCTCGCCAGGAAACGACTGGATATACGGTACGAAAAACGAGTACTATTCAGAACTCGTCGAGAAACTTTGCTGCCTGGCGTTTTTCGGAAACTAGAAATGTCAGCTCCGATGTTAATTGAATAAGCGTACAAAATAAATAAAGTTAATAAAACGGTAGTGTGCATAATAAAATGTAATTCAATGTGACAAAGAATGGCCAATGCTGTTCATTCTATGAGCTGGAAGTGTATATGCCATGTTTCGATGGTTGTGTATGGACCACAGTTATAACCGTAATTAATAGTTTGTGTTTTAGACATAGTGTTTGTGAACAAATCAGTTTTAGTTTACGATGATGAGAAAAAAAGTATATATCTTAATTTCCTAATGTTCACGGGTGGCGTCACGCAGTTGCTGCAATTAAAATTGGAAATCACGTTTGAAACAATGCTGTTGAAACATGTTGGTTGGTACAAGGCCTCAACACCTTTCATCGCCATTGGGTTTTTTAATACATCAAAGCATACTCCAAAATTTCCGTTAAGTTAATTATATACCGCCTACGACATTTTTATGTTCACATCATCGAAATCGACATTCTTCTCAAATCAAATCAAATTGTAAGAATATCGTATGCATGTCTGAATCAATATAATCTGTTTGCTTTGCGTCTATTGTGAGGAATATGTTGAAGTTTCAATTAGTCAAACATAAGACGATCTGTTTAGCGTAAATCGGCGTCGATGTGGAGATATGATCTATGGGACTACGTGATTTCTTTTCACCAAATGCCCGTTCAATCTCAAACAGGATGTGACGTTTGAATAGAAAAAACCGACAACTGGACAAAAATATTCTTTTTCTCATTCTGAAAATGGTATCAATTTGACATAAGCTAATGCCGTGTTCTCACTCTAGACTTAATCAGGAATGACGCCATAATAACGTATGGCGTACTTCTTGATTACGTCTGTAGTGAGAGTACAGGCTAACTCTCTGATCGAAAAGAAAGCGTACGTTATATCATTATTCAAAGCGCAGTTTATAGTGAATTGCGTACGAGAATGAGCCTAATCAGTGCCCACACAGTCAGTTCGTGCAAATTTTTAATTATATACATATCATTTAAATACAACGATGGATCTTATCTGAAAATATGACGACAAATGTTAATGGAAAACGAAGAAATCCTGAAATTTTAAGAACGTGTGTGGATATTTTAGGTTAAACACATTATATCATTAGAAATATCACACATATATCTAATGATAGAGCAAAGGAAATGTACGGTACAGCTCATAAATAAGTTGACATGTTTACAAAACAAACACAAAAACATGATAGTTAGTAGAATTTTGAACACGATATAAAAAATGTTCTGTTGAATATGTTTTTACTTAATTTGATTGGAAGCCATCAAACAAAGTCCAAAATATGGAAACGGATCTTTCCCCGGAGGCCATCTGGACCGTCACTCGACACCAGCAAAGCCTTCAGACCAAGGCGAAAAGGAAAAGCATTTCAATGGTGATAGCCTTTAATATTTTGTTCACTGTTTGAATATTTTCTTTCACAATTTGATTGAAGACATGGCAGCAATGGCTTCCAATTAATTTAAGTTAAACATATTCAACAGAGCATTACTTATATCATGTTCAATAGTTTTGTTTAGTTTTGGAAGCATGTTAAGTTAAAAGATGGTATGCGAATAAACAGGCGACATGTAACAATCAAACGTTATACTGCCCCGTGCCAATGTGACGTCATTATGCTGACTTACGATAAACATCTAATTCCCAGCTAATAATATGTCCAATTCTAATGGCCTGCCATTAATATTTAATATATCAACGAGATTTCCGTAAACGAAAAGAAACGTTCGTGAAAATGGCGGCGGATGATAACTTTATCTGGAAACTGGAACAGATTTTGAATAAAACTAGCATAACTCAAATCTTACATAATTCTAATTTGTCAAATGACACGCGTGTGAATCCGTTAGATATAACAGAACAGGATGTCCCCGGAAGTACGCTTATCATTCTCAGTTACGCCATCTTGTTTATTGTGTCATTATTCGGGAACACATTGGTGTGTCACGTGGTGTTCAGAAACAAGCGCATGCATACGGTCACCAATATGTTTATTGTGAATCTGGCCGTGGCCGACCTCTTGGTAACTGTGCTGAATGTTCCGTTCAACGTCGCTCGGGATTTGCTTGATGAATGGCCGCTGGGTAATTTCGTGTGTCACTTGGTAAATTTCTCTCTGATGGTTTCCGTATACGTGTCCACATTCACGTTGACCGCGATTGCCATCGACAGGCATCACGTGATTATCTATCCCCTCAGCCCACGAATCAGTTTACACATAGGCATCGCTATACTTGTCATTATATGGCTAGTGGCAATCGGATTTTCACTTCCATTCGGTATTTACTCGCAAGTGAACGATGTTACCTATTTCGTGAAAACTGTCCGTAGGTGTCGACTGACATTTCCCGAACCCAGTGATAAGTTTGAGCAGTATTTGACGGTGATAACGATCACTATGCAGTACATTGTCCCGTTACACGTGATCGCGATAGCGTATGGGCGGATTGTCAGACGACTGTGGTCAAGAGAGGCCCTCGGAGCTGTCACTCAACACCAACAAATTCGTCAGACCAAGGCGAAAAGGAAAAGCATCAAAATGTTGATAACCGTTGTTATTTTGTTCACTGTTTGTTGGATGCCTCTGAACTTGTACCACGTGCTTACAGATCTGCATCCTAATACAACCGTTTTCCATTACAGCAGCAGTACATTCTTTATCTGCCATCTGATCGCGGTTAGCAGCACGTGCTACAACCCGTTCATTTATTGCTGGCTGAATGAAGCATTCAGAAGGGAGGCCAAGAGACGCCTTTTGTGTTGCTGCAGACACTCGCAGAGTATTCACCCTGACGCATATGATGATGGGCTTATGTTTCCTTCAGAGTACATCACCAGAAAGCGGGGGTATGCCCGTGGTTCTGGAAGCTTATCTCGCTCGAGAGCGTATGATCGCGACCAAGATACTGAGCAGGAGACTACTGCAGTTTGTGAAACACTCACGATAAACATGCCCTCGCCAAGCTCAGATTCCCACACAACCACGGCCATTTTGGAATCAACGGTGACAAATGGAAACTATATCGCTCTGTATGCGCTGGACGATTTAAACATCCATTACGATGAGAGTGATTAGGTTAATTAGAACACATTTCTCTGTGCTTCTGGAGGATTACAGACGTTAATGTTCCGCGTGCATGATGAACTAGCAGGGATAATTTGTTTTACTAGCATTTCCATGATGAAAACGTTCATTGTGCACCGTGTCTTTAAACTTTCAGAGTATAAAGGACATTGTGAAAAACTTAAATACATGTTTAGGTCTAATAATGACCAGGAGGAGCTAATGACGAGAACATGATCTACCTATTTCTATCGGGTAGCGTGCGCAGCTTTCGTTGTAAATTTGCTGCTCTACACCCCTGACAAGTTTATAGGTGGTGGGGGACAAGACGCCCTACCTGATGAAATTTTGTGGAAAGAATTCGGGGAAAAACGTAGGCCTGTTGTCCAGATTATTTCCACATTATTTTTATTATTCAGAATGCAATAAATGGCTTCTTAGAACATCTAATTTTCATTTTGCCGTAGTATCCTAGGTTTTATCACATAATTAGTGAATTTTTTATTGTCTGAAAATAATCCTTGGAATCATCACTGCTCTACAGTAAATATGTTTATGAAAGACACCGAACGAGCCATCAAGCAGTTGCCTAGCTAGCTAGTCGTTTACTACAGTGAAGTATCTAGGTTAAACACGCCCGTGGCACGTGTGGCGTAGGTGTGTTGGGGGGGGGGGGGGTGGTGTAGGGTGGGGCCCGCTTTAGTAATTCGTGTCTGAAGTAGCAGTGGTCGCTCAGAGAATAGAGAGTGTACATGTACAAATGCGGGGTACAAATTAAGATTTGACGGTCTATATCTCTGGAAACAAATTTGATGTACTGATGTAAGACCTCAAGCCTGAACCTGGCAGTGTTAGAAGCTTTCGCAGAGTATCACAGGTTATAGCGGAATCCATTCTGTCAGCCAAATGTATAATCAATCAAATCACGGCATATTCAATTACGGCACAGGTAAGCTGACGTTACAATTAAAATACGTCATGTATGGCGTATCTAAGTCCGTCAGGAACTGTTACTAGTCCGCCATGTGTACGAATTGTATGTCTTCCACACCTTAATAGCAATTCTGTTGAATATTTGTTAACGTATTTTACTGCACACTGTTGCTGCAATTGGCAGCAACAGCACGAAGTAAAATTAGTTTGAAAAGATTCAACAGCCTACCTGTCTAGTTTTCTGGAAATTGAATTCAGGGAGTGCAGGGTTCGATAGATCCCAACACGGGTAAAGCGTGGGCGGAACTTAGCTTGAACACTGGCCTGCTGAGTGCTGACCAAGACATCCCTTTAATAGCGAGTCATCAATATTTCTGCTTTCACTCAGATCTCATATTAATATAACACAATATTTATTCATTGGCATATGGAATATTTATTTCTGAAAATAGCAGACATATAAATTAGTAGTTCCGAATAACGACAAGGAATCACGCGCTGACCGCTGGAATCCTTAAACGACACATTTTCATGGTATATTGGGATGTTTAACATAACTCTGAAATCAAATACCGCTGAACTCCATGGGCCGATTGTGAAGAAACCCTTTCTGTAAATGCAATATTCATTTCGAAAAATACATATTTAAAGAAGGTCGATAGAAACTCGGTAGGTGCGAGTAAAGCCTGAAAAGTAGCCTAGGTCATGCTGACCTCCTACATACCGTAAGCCAACAATGCATAAAAGATGTGTTTTTCATGTACTTGTAATCATTTTAATCAGGTCACCATGACCTTGACCGTTGACCTTTTGAACGCTTTTTCAGCCTCTTCGGAAAGCCACGGAAACCTTCCACCCAAGGTTGGAGCGATTGACGAAAATGTGTCTGTCAGTTAAATAGTTCTCAAAATAATCATCATTTTAATCTGGTAGCCGTGGTCGTAATCTATGGCCTTTTGACCCGTAATTCATTACACACTATCGGGACTCCACAGGCAACTCTTTCCCTAAGTTTGATTATGTAGACGAATACATCTTGAAACAACAGTCCGTAATAAGCTTTTGTGGCTGGCTGGCTGGCTGGCTGGTTGGCCGGTTCTATTCAAACAATAACGCCATTGTTGTTCGACAATATTATGCCTTACTGTATCAGTTGACTAAGTATTGTCTTGTAATTATATATGCATGGGAGACACGGTTATAAAGCTCAGTTTTATCATACTTCCACTTGACCAAATAAACTCTGAACCGAAAAATGTAGATTGGACTGGCACATATATTATGAATTCTGAGTTACCATCATTCCTTATCTGCAGTCACGATTTTAGGCTAAATTAAATTCGTCTTAAAATGTGTCGATTGTGTTAACCCGGGTATGTGTTATCATTAACCTAACACTTTCCCAATCTTAAGCGTTCTCACGAGAGAGTTAAAGAGCTTTCTATTTTTAGCTATGCCCCGACCATCTCTAGCTAAGCTCCACCCACATATCGCTCGTGTTGGGATCGATCGATCTCTGAACTCCCTGACTATTAATTTACAGAAAACCTTACAGGTAAACTGTTGAATATTTTGAAATCAATTTGACTGGGCGTCCAGTCAAATTATTTTCAAAACATTCAACAGCATATTTATTAAATAGTAAAGACATACAATTCGTACAACGTGTCGGACTATTACGAGTTAAAGACGGGCCATATAGAATCATTTATGACGTAGTGATTATGACGTAATTCTACACGCCGCTTTGCTGATTATGACGTCATATGACGTCAGATGATAGATGGATACTCTGGAAATGTGAATCGGGAATAACGCCATACTATTGAGAACACGGCCTTATGTTTTCAAACATTTTGAAACTTATTTGAATACAAGCTATTACTGCCGAAAGCAGTCTTCAGAGGGCGGAGAATAACACGCTTCATAGTATGAATTTACTATACATAGGCCCTATCTCTGGAAATCCCCAACCTTTGAGATACAGTCAATTCCTAGAAGTGTGTTATCATGGATACAATGGTAGCTTGTACTTGACCATCCAATTTTAAAACATACGGTTTGCTCAAATTAGGTAAAGCTGTTTTGATTTTTGTTGTGTATAATGGCACAAGAAAGATCATAACATACACGTATCTAATTTGAGCATATATATATAAGCTCAATCTTAGGTGTTCTCACTACAGAATTATTGCAGATATTTTCCTTTGTAGAGATTACAAATTCCATCCACCGGATGTATTAAACAAGTATTAGTGAATTAACACATGTTCTCGCCTCGCCCTCCCTACCCCCACCTAACAAACCATTCTAGCGGCTATTCCACTTGCTGAGTATAGGCATGCGGTGGCGTAAATGTTGCAGTGAATTAGGTGTTCATTCTAAGAATGATCTTGAGAAATAATCTGTTCAATTTCTTTTATTAATTTGACTGGAACATTCAGCAACAGCTTCCAGTCCAACTCGATACAGAATATCCAACAGTTTACCTGCATGTGTGGTTATTGTTTCTATTCATCTTAACTTGGTTCTCGCTCTTAGGGTGTATGTCTCTCACATTATTCTAATGTGCCCACGCTTTCGGTGGACATGAGTCACTTTCCTAAAATGAAGAAACTAGGTAAAATAGAACAATTTTACAGACAAGGAGAAGCCAATATTTGCCTCCACAGATGCATGAGAAATAATTTAAGAGCATATATAATTCAACGCTCTCCGGGTTTGGCTTCCGGATATCTCCACATCCATATAAAGGTTTTGACCCATCCTTTAGTATAATCTTAGATCCGCCGCTGAATAACAACTGTTACGCAAGATGTGAATCGCGTAATCAGCCACTCATGCCAGGACGAACAATAAACAGCGTGATAAGTGTCTGAATGCAAAGAATGTTATCCTTGCCAAATGACAATAGGCTATCAGATGGTTCTATGCCGATCACAATTTTGGTTGTGCTGTTCTGAATGTGTATATATATACATTCAGAACAACACAACCAAAATTGTATATATATATATATATATGATTTATCGCCTCGGATCAGCGAAGTTTTGATCATGAAATCAACTTTTCATTATCTATCAGTTATCAGACGTCATAACAAGAGCGATCAGAGATTGCAAACCCTCGCCTTCCCATTTTTATTGGAAAACGTTTTCGGTGTTTTCAAATTTGTTCGGTTTATCCGGATTTTTGCGGATTTACTGGATTTTTATTTTTCGGATCACGCCCGAAGGTGTGGGAACTTAGTGTATGGTCACGCCATTCTCTGTTAAAATTTGAGTCAAATTGGACAAGTAGTTTCCGTGCTATCCACATATATCCAGAATTTGGTCGATACGGATCCGAGTTCTTGTATCCGTTTATTTGTCCCTTGAGTGTGTTAAGATTTGAGCCAAATCGGATCAGTAGATTTCTTTTAAGCAGACAGGCAAGTAGTCAGGCAGGCAGGCAGGCAGGCAGGCAGGCAGGCAGGCAGGCAGGCAGGCAGGCAGGCAGGCAGGCAGGCATGCATGCAGGCAGGCAGGCAGGCATACAGGCATGCAGGCAGGCAGGCAGGCAGGCAGGCAGACAAGCATGCAGGCAGATAGACAGGCATGCAGGCAGGCAGGCAGGCAGACAGGCAGGCATGCATGCAGGCAGGCAGGCAGGCATGCAGACATAGTCACCTGCGGTAAGAAAGGTTTAAACTGTTTTCGGTAGACATACTGGGCACTGTTAAATGTCTTTAACGGGTATGCTAGGTGTACTTATCCCTTGTAGATTAAGACACCGATACATTAACCGCCTACATACTGGTCGTTGATTATTATTATTACGCAATTCTCCCAACTGTGTGCATTGTATAATGATCTTGGTGTAAATACATCATGTATTCATTACTCGTGTGACGGCTCGAAATATGAAAATATGAATAAATATTACAGTTGCACAACCATATTTCTTTAAGTCAGAAAAGTGGGTGGGGTTGGTAGGGCCGATACACTGTGGTCAACACGAGTACTCATAGTTGCCAGCAGTAGTTATCAATACTTTTATATACTTATAGTTGGAAATATAGTTTACGTTAGTAGGATATATATATAGTTTCAAAACTAGCGTCTTTCAAATTTCCGGAGCCCCTCTCAAATCACCAAATATTTTGATTGCTCCCAAGAGGAGTCCACAACTAATAGTCGTACGAGGATATTATTGGAATCGCTCTAGCCATATTTTCGGGAATGAATATTACATTTGTGTTTTGGTTCAATTAAATACAACTTGAGGTAAGCTCCTGCTAAAGTAAGAATATTGATGGCTCGCTAGAGGGGTCCCCATAATCAGCAGATGATTACCGGACGATATTATTAAGAATTTGTATTCCTTAAATTCAGCACTGATGACTACTTTGACACAGTAAATTTGGTTAAAATGTGTATATTAGACCCAAAGATATGGCGCGCCAAACAGATTTATCCGACACATTTCTATATCTCTGACTCTTTATACACAATCCACCTTCTCGCTTTTCGCTGCATAAAGGCGTGAACACAAGACAGCCATTTATAGCTATGTTCCGCCCATTTTTAGCAAATCTCTGCACACATTTTACTCGTATTGACCTTAGGCCTGGAGATGAAGAGGCCCGCCATGCACCCCACATGATAATTATTCATGGGTACCAAAATGTTTGCTGTGGTCGGCTATTCGAGGAAAACCATGCTCCCAAGAAATAAACTCATTTGCACTATACATAATTTGCATAAATCCAAAATGGCCGCCGTTAAACCAGCCACATACTTATTTTTGCCGATATCTACACTTCTAATTCGAATTTCTCTACAATTTACAGTTTATTCGCGCCCCTTAATCACAATGAAAACCATGGAGACACGCGCTTTAAAGTAGAAACAAATCTATATTTTCAGAAATCCAAAATGTGTCAGATTGTTCACGTTTATACATTATGTATCATATCTCAGACTTAAAATGTGTTTTCACGTGACATTTTATGCTAAATGTCAAAACACGACATACTAGGCAACTTATGGATTTCATTCATTCTTATCAGAGTTGTTATTTTCGGATTATGTCTCGGTATGATGGTATCATCCCATATTGTGCACTCTCATCCTCATCAATGCCATCTAGTGCCTTCTGAAGAGCCTCAAATGTTTGGTGTGGTAGAATTTCAGACTCTATCCAGAGAGGCTCAAGTTCTCCATCTACGGATGTCCATCCATGGCCATCTGTTGTTGCGGGAATATCTGGTTCTGCAATGTGTGTACTTTGCCATATCGCAACTGTGTTGTTCTAAGAATTTCCCATGTGAGTAGCTTTAGGTAACTCGTTTGCACACTTCGCCTTTATCATGAAGAGTTTTAATTTGTCGACTTCGTTGATGTTGGCTATGCTGTATAAGGTACAAGTTAAATCCGCAAGGCCAATTATGATGTCATCTGGAAGAGCCCATAGGTTTCCCGATCAGACAAGTACTGGTACAAACCTTAGCATCCTATCTCGAGTCTTGATGGCTTTACACTCCCCTTTGCTTTAAGCCCTCTTATGTCAACTTAACCAATGTGTTTAATAGTGTGTCATATGTCTAAAATTGCGTGACATAGCCTTCATACAATAGACCACGGTGTGTCCATCTCCTCTGATCAGGGTGCTGTCTGCTATAGGTAATTTGGCATTTTTAGTCTCTTTTGTGAGGTACTTAAACACTTTAGATTCATCTGTCTTAACTAAACATTCATCAGCTGTACTAATATTGTATGGTAACGGTGTCACTGTGTACTTCACTCGATCGATCATATCAATATGAATTCGTTCATCTTGTGACGTAACGAGCAACTAGAATGCTATATTCCCCTGTGTTTGTATTGCATGATTCGCTCGGCGGTGTAACCTTTACTGACTTTCACATGTCTGCCATTTTCTTCCTCCAGTCCATCCCTGCTAAATGCTTCTTTGTCTACTTCTCCATGTACATCCGCCATGAGCATATGATTCTCATTGTTTGCAAGTATGCTTGCTCTAGATTACATATAATATAGGCGACCCTTTTGATCATGTTGACATTGATTAAATGTATTGATGATGTCAGTGATGGCTTCTTGCTTTTGGCAAACAATTGTTTCAAATGGACGCAAATATTTGTGGCGCTAGTCATCTTTTGACTTAGTCAACATATATGCCATGCCCAAAGTTGATTGTATATATTTGAGCTATGTAGAGTGTGTAGTTTGAGCCCGCCTCTGATAAGCGTCATAATTTCCTAGGATTCCCTGACTATCAAGATCACTTCCGCAAGCTCCACTATGACTCTTCACGTGCTTCATACATGTTTACATGTATTTCATTGTTGTGTCCACTTGAAGTTAATTCCCAGGAATGGCCGACCGTGTACACACTCATCACGCCTCTTTTCAAAAGTTCTGAATGGAGAAGATGGTGAGGTGTTTCACATAAATTTGTCAACCGAAGCTGAAGAAAGGGTTAGACATCACATGTTATTCTGCTTCTTTAATTGTATGAGAGCTTAAACAAGCCAGACATGATCCATATACAGAACACAAAAGTGTGCATCTTTCCCAGTTCTCCTTCACGGACATTTACTCTGTATTGCATCTATCACCTCTGCGTAACAAACTCGACAAGCAACACTCGTTCAAGCCACAATTTTATGGCAGTATATTGCCTAGTGGGTTTTTTCAGATAACACGCTTTGTATTGAACCTATTTTAGTTAGGCCTGATTCCAAAGGTACGCCAGCCAGAAGCAGAACAATCAATTTTCTTGCCAATGATTTTTAGATATGGACAGTGGCAGATGAAAGGTTCCAATCATGATTTGATTTTTCATGTCTAATAGGACTGTTCAATATCAAGGGGTATGCTTTCATAGTGAAAGATTGTCCAACATCCCTGCTCGCTTCCTGATGGGCTCTTCCAGATGACCTCATAACTGGCCTTGAGGAGTTCGCGTGTATCTTAATCAGATATTTGTGGCCAAATAAAAAAAAGTCTTAAACAGCATGGTCAGTCTCAAAAAGTTGACAAATTAGGATTCTTCGTGATAAAGTCGAGGTATGCAAACGAGCTACCTAATGCTACTCACAATGTTGATATCGATGCATTGCGCACGTGTAGGAAATGCGTAGAGCAACACATTGACGAGACTCAGAATTTTAAAATTATGAAACAACTAAGATTGAAGATTAACGATATAAGTTTGTATCTAAAGCTTTTAGTGCAAGGCACAACAAATACCAAAATTGAACTCTCCCGCTTATGCATTCGTGGGCTTGATGGGGGTATTTATTAAGGATGTTTCTGCATTCAGAGAGTGGCTGGTTAACGTCTGCTAAGCAGCTAGCATTATATATTGTAGTCAGACATGACATCATTTGACATTTCTGTATGTGAATCTATTCAGAGACTTCCGTTGTTTGTGTCCCGCTGGCGTAGACTCGATGGAATCGATATTAAACATTGATGCAGCGGCGTGGCGTGGGTGCGGCATAGGGTGGGTGGGGTGCGATTGTCCCACCTGGTAGGAATTATATGAACCAGTCGGAAATTTGAGATCATTTGTAAAACATTTGCTAGCTTCTTCCTATTATTCTCTGTTCTGTTGAATTTCCAACTTTCTGACTCGGAAAATCTCCGACTGGCAAAGTGAAGATTAGACAAATTTCAGCTATGTATGCCTACTTCATATCAAGTTTTAATATAGATAGATAGATAAATTTATTTCCACAATAGGCCGGTGGCCCTTGAGTGCACAGTACATAAACATCTATAAAAAATCCATGGAATTTCTATATTTATCAGTATTGATTATCAGCCAGAATAATTCCTACTGTATTATAGGCATATGCATAGTCTATATGGCAAAAGATTTGGCAGAGAGGTAGCTTGTTGCCATCACAATCTAAGGTTAATCTGATGATACTGAAAAATTTAAGTCACACTAAAGAAAGTGCTGACTGAACCGGCATTTATAGCAGATAGTTCTTACAGTAGTCTGTTTAGTTTAATGATTCATGTTTTACTTCTGCCTATCCTAGTAAAAACCTGAGCAATCGAAAATTGTAGACCATCACCCACGCTTTTTGTCGCATTATAAAAGTGTTTCGTATTTTTCTGCTTGTTTCGGATAACACCTAAATTTGTGACATTCTAGTTTTGTTTTAAAATGTGAGCCAAATCCAAACAGGCGATTCAGGAATATCCACAGATACAAAATTTGATCAAATGCAGATCCAGACTCTTTCCACCTGATTACGGCCAACATTTGGAAATCGTCTTGCCAGACAAATTCTTCGTTGTGCTAAAATCGGAGGCAAATCAGATCCGTAGGTTTTATTAGATAGGCAGACGGGCGGGATGTCTGGCAGGCTGGTGGGTGGGCGGGTGGGCGTACGCCCTTGTCTGATCATGATACTCCCTTCACGTGGTGGTGGTGGTGGTGGTGGTGGTGGTGGTGGTGGTGGTGGTGGTGGTGGTGGTGGTTGTGGTGGTGGTGGTGGTGGTGGTGGTGGTGGTGGTGGCCGTGGTGGCGGTTGTGATGGGTGTGGTGGAGGTCTGATTTATGTAGATACACTAATTCTTCTAAGCCAGGTAAAAAGTAGAGCTAAACCTCTGAACTCTCAGCTCTGATGACCACCCGCCTACTGAATAGGTTGGGGAAGCCAAATGCCGCAAGTTCAAAGGTTCCTAGACTGTAATATAGACTTTTTTAAGATAATAAAACAGATAACTTTTGTAAGCAACTGAAGGTCCACATTTCCATCTAGAAATACAGGTGATGGTCTCTGAGACAATCTATGTTTCAACTTTCATTCTGGTTAAGAACCCCTGACTCCCCTCTGCCTCTTAAAGGGAGCGGATAGTCCTTGATCGTTAACCCTCCCGGAAACTTGCAACAAGTTCGCCTCACCTGGAAAAATATCACACTGCGCATTGCTAGATGACTTTTTCTAAACTGTACTCTCTTATGCGTATGCCTCTCGTATTCCACCAAGAGACCATTTTGCCTCGAGGTAAATTAAGACAGGCTTTCGGATGTAGGTAGAGTAAGTTGACTTTCGCGAGTAGGTAGAGTAACATATGCGTTTATCTGTATGCATAATATTTGCATATGCATTCGTCTATAGGTAATGAATGTATCCGATCTGCCACTCAAGTATATGACGTCACAGTCAATTACGTCGCAAGTAGGATGACGTAACAATCATAATACAGGGATCCATTTCTAGATATTCCCCCAATCCACTCCCTCCACCCCAACCCCATTTGTATCTAAGCTCCGCCCATGTTTTGCGCGTGTTGGGATCGATTTGTATACTTTGAATACCGAATCCCCAGAATACCAATGGACCTTTCCAGATTAGGCATCCATCATATAACGTCATAATCAACTGCATGACGTGTAGGATGACGTCATAATCAACTACAGCATGAATAACTCCTAGTCCGTATTAAATGCGTAATAGTCCGACACGTTGTACGAATCATATGGCTTTACTATTTAATAAACATTATGTTGAATATTTTGAAACTAATTTGACTGGACGATGTTGCTGCCATAGGCAGTAACAGCGCCTATTCAAATTAGGAAAATATTCAACAGCTTACCTGCATAATTTTCTGGAAATTGATAGTCATGGTGTTCGGGGATCGATCGATACCAACACGGGCGAAACGTGGGTGCAGCTTAACTAGCTACGGCCATGCGGGTCATGGCTAAAACTGGACAGGTCCACTGCAAGGTAACTATACAGGTAATCCATTGTATATTTTGAAACTTCTTTGACTGGATGTTGTTGCCATGGCGTTCGGGTGTTATCCAGCCATGATACCAATGGACCTTCCCAGTTTATCCATCAATCATATGACGTCATAATCAACAGCGTAACTTATAAGATGACGTCATAAGCAATGGTGTCATGAATGACGTAGATAAGTTCGTCACGAACGCTTAATTGATGACAGACTAAGCGTTGCTGTACGAATTGTATGTCTACCATTTAATAAACGTGAATACTGTTGAATATTTTGAAACTAATTTCACAGGGCGATGTTGCTGCCATGGGCAACAGCACACAATCAAATTAGTTTAAGAATATTCAACAGCCTACATGTACAATTTTCTGAAAATTTATAGTCAGGGAATTCGGTGATGGATCGATCCCAACACAAGAACATCGTGGGGAGCTTAGCTAGAGATGGGCGGGGCATAGCTAAAACTTGATTCCACCAATTTACTGTGGTCTCTGTGCGATACTAGTGCGGTTAGGCTAGAAGTGTTGCGTTTTCATTACACTGTAGTTCAACATAAAGAATGTCGTCTTCAGGCATAACTCTTATGTTACTTTCTTTCATCTATTTAATGCAGACATGACTAGTACAGGTCGTGACTAGTAGTTTTGTAGTACTCATAGTAGTAACTTACACTGACTTCGCTTTCGGTTGGATACATGTGGCCGTAGTCAGAGAATAAATCCTCAGACAACGTAGCTAACCATCCGAGCAGATTTAATAATATCAAACCTGCACCCTATGTATTTCAAACCGGTTTCCTGGCCACAGCAAATGCGTTACGTAGGCTACAAGCCCAGTAAAGTGTGTGCATCAGATAGTCACTCTGCATGAAATTCATCAATATTTTCCATTTAACAATATTTTAGGAGCACTACGATAACTCTAAGACACTCATTGGCATTGTGTCGTCACTTCGGAGCACCAACAAGCGCGCAAAAGCATCAGCTGCGATGTACTATCGCGTGAATCCACTATGTGATAGATACGACAGTAGTTGAAATACAATGAAATAAACGTTATAAAATGTAAATATACTTGCCTTTGTGATAGATATCTCTCCCGCGCATCGATGAGATGTTATTCCATTTCCTGCCAACATTGCGTATTATTCTCATGCGAGTACATATCTTAATACAACCCGCTACATAGCGTGACTCCATGTGTGTTTGATGGAGGGGGGGGGGGGGGGTGGGTGGTCAGGCAATCGAGCATGGAAACGCACCTGATCACACACGCATGCCGCGCGTACGTTCCGAGGATCCTCGTCTGAGAAATATTTTTAAATCAGAAGTTATGTTGTGCATTGTAAGCCAAGGAGTAGGTACAAATCCCATAAGCCCCCCTGGAACCACCCTTGTGTTATAACCTTATAGGAGGGTATTTCAAGTCATATACCAGTGGTATGTTTTACCTCAGATGAGTGTTATGCTACTGGTAGCGACTACAGTCAAGCCTGTCTATAGCGGACACTGTGTGGCGGTGGTCATCATCGACACGTCGCAACCACAGTATTTTACCCCCCAATACAAGTTCCTGTTAAAGATGAGTTTGATTGTATTTCACCTCAACGCATAATTAAATCAACTCTTTCAGGCCCGAATCTCAATGGACGAATCCATTCTATCGATCAATCATACACGTCATAAACAACTACGATACATTTAGGCTGACGTGATAATCAATTACGCCATGAATGGCGTATTTAAGTCAGTCATAAACGCAATCAAGTTGCAGGAATTGTATATATTACTTAATAGACATTCTGTTGAATATTTTGAAGCTAATTTGACTGGCCGCTGTTGCTCCATTCAAAATAGTCAACTGTTTACCGGCATAGTTTTCTGGTAATTGAGATTCAGCGAGTGCGGGAATCGATCGCTCCTGACACGGAGCTATATATGGGCGGGGCATAACCAAAACAGGATTCATCCATTGCAAAACAACCATACAGCAGTCATGGCAGAAACATCACACGTTGCAATACATTGAGATATATTCAAACACAACATCGCTGCAATAATGACTACATTTTATTTCTATGCGCAAAATAATAGCCAATTTCTTAGAAACGTACATCTCATTTTGAAAAGATTCTTGACGTGGAAATTTTGGAAACTATGATGTGGTATCGGAATGCGTGAGCACAGCACTCTTTCGTATTTCGGCTAATTCCTAAGAAGCTATTATGATTAGCAATGAGACGACCGTCTAATAAAATTACAACCCATTTAGATGTCGTACTGAGCTTCAGCGTTGTTCCTTTTTTCAGGCTACTGTACGGGATTGGAATATCCCTCCTGCTCCTGTCCATCACACTTGAATGAATTTAAAAAGAAATTGAACGCTATGTCCCCTACTCGACTGCCTCCCCCATGGTACTATGTAGATACCAGACCGAACAACATAGCTCTATGCAGGCTTCGAAATGGTTGCAGTAATCTAAATAGACATCTCTATGACAATTTTCTGATAGACTCTCCCGGCTGCCTATGTGGTCATAATGATGAAGACATTGACCACTACCTCTTCCACTGTCCACTCTATATCAACCAAAGAGCCTCTTTTTACAATAAACTTGTTTCCAGCAATATCCGTCTTACATCATTAACAGCTACACAATTCATTTACGGCAATGACGATGATACTCCTGAGATTAATCCCCAAGTAACTACCATGTTTTGCAAATATATTTCCAAAACTAATCGGTTTAAATAGCACCTGTTCTGCTCTGAACTAGCGATCTGCCCTATGAGAGCCAAACCGGTGTTGGCAAGCAGTGGGGAAGCTGCATTCTAAGTCCATCGTTTCTATTCTATTCTATTCTATTCTATTCTATTCTATTCTATTCTATTCCATTCTATTCTATTCTATTCTAGTCTAGTCTATTCTAGTCTAGTCTATTCTTTTCTTATTGGTTTTAGCTTAGTTTCATTTGATTTATATTCTTGTTATACTTTTATAATCGTATATATTATTTCTATAGGCCTATGTGTATTACATATTATATTATATGCCGCCATTTGAAGTATTTCAACTGTATGTGAGTGGGAGATGCGACAATAAGATAAGACGTAGGGTGCTCCCACTGAAACAAAAAATAAATACTGTTTAAACCAACCATATCAATTATTGGTCTGATGCTCTACGCGCACCTTCCACAGCTGCAGAATCTTGACATAAACCTGATTTTATTTGTTTTATTATTATTAGTCTCAAACCATGAAAAGATCAATAATAGGTACAAATTCGCCTTTCCAGCGTATCCATCGATCATATGACGCCATATGACGTTATGGTGTAGCGCGGATCGGCCGGACGGGAACGGACCATCCAGCTCGGCTGGGTACAGGACGACCGCTCCGGGTACGTTCTGAGCACACACCACTTAGCAGAATAGTATGCGTGTATAAAGCCATATAAGAGAGGTTTCTAAAATGACTAAGTCCGTAAGATCGCGTGGCGGGCATGCTCGCGTGTCAGAGCTTCCCTGGCCACACGTGTCCGCGTTGGGAGAGAACGCATACTAAAATGTACAGAGTTGGTGCATGTATCCCTTTACATTATGTTATCCTCGTCATTCTTGGTATCTATTAGCACCGGGATGAAACGAGGAATTCAAAACTGTAAACCATTTTAAAATGGTCGAGTTATCCTTATTTTTCTGCTTAAATTATCCTCAAAATATTGAAAACGTCATAAGCGCGTCTATGTACTAATTGAATGGCGGGAATGTGTATCACGTGATAATATCCTTGCCATTCCAGCTCGCATGCTGATTGGCTGCAGGTCGCGCGTTGATTGGCTGAGCGTTCCAGCTACGACGTCATGAGGCGTATAAAAGGAGCGAAGAACTGAGAATCGAGACCCACACTTCGACGAGAGAGAAGGCGGTAGGTTGTGTGGCCAGAGCAGTACAAGACGTGGGTAACTGCTTACTGACTGTGGTTACCATATAACCGCAGCAGTGCCTCGGATTTCAGCTCTTAGTCTCTGGCACACAACCGCGCATCCGCATCTAAGTTTTTGTATGCTCTCGGGAGGATCACCCACGGGCAAATAAATAAATCTAAAAAGAAGAAGCCCTCACTTCCAATGACAACAGAGGCGCCTTCCTTCGGATGGGCCTTGCGGCCCCGATGTAAGAACTCGTAGTATGTGGAACCAGTTGTGATTCTTGGTTGACAGCTCGTCAGATCTGCCAAACCACGCTGAAATGTGGTAATCAGACTCCACGCAATGTATTGTTTTTGACATTTAACTTTTAGACCACAGTCTAGTGGGATTTGCCTGGTGTACCACACGAGCTATGCGGTGCATCATGTACTGTGTACATGGAAGATGCACATGCATCATCAATATGTAACATTCTACAGATCCCTTCATTACTACAAGGCATCTTTCAACTTCCGTTACAGCACACAAACCTTTTTCGCCATACTGTTTATATTAACATGATTATCTTGTAGACATCCTCAACCGCAATCGTTCTTCTTCACCGTCATTGAGAGTAAGCCGCATCAACAGTTTGCCTTCGGAGATCAGCCCAGCAGCTGCAGAATCGAGCCATCTCACGTTCCTCATCCGGAACATATCATTTACTGTGATCTATGAACTTTTTCCGTACCGATGACTAATAGGTACTCATCTAATTGTATTTTCATATTATTGTATTTTTACATTTATAGGTATTGATGACTAATAGGTACCGACCGGCCGTCTGAGACCGCATTTTATAGTTTATCTTTTTATTGTATATAATATCCTTGTTTTGTACTGATGACTAACAAGCACCGCAGGGTCAGGTGACCTTAATTATTGTCAATTCTGTGATAATTAGTTATGTATATGGCAGCAGTCATCCTAGTTACTTGTTTTGTTTATTTTATATAAAATACTAGGACCGCAGTACTCTAGGCTACACTATACAGCAACAATAACACTGCATCACGTTTTCCCCCCAGCATCACTTTTTCACTGAGGTCACTGTTCCGGTTCTCATTGGGCGAACCGGACATGTGATCGACTAAACCTGGCTATTCTAGCTCGATAGGGTAGGTTTAGAAGTAGTTAGGAACGGTCGCTAACTAGAAGTCATTTGTGTAATCTCGATGAAGCGGATATGTATACCGCACGCCGGCTAGGTGGTAGAAATTGGCCAAATACCTTAGGGCTTCCTTATTAGATATGTGAGCGATTGTGTATTCCTACGTTCCTCCAGCCATAAGGCTTACAATTGTCTGGTCCTCCCTCCACCACGTTGGTGCGATCCGACTCTGGAAACTATTGGGGTTTCCGAGCGGTGAAGACCAAAGTGTCGATTCCGCACACATTCCCCCCAGTGTCTTCGGATACCAGTTAGCATAGATATCCATGCCAAAGTGGGAAGCACTGCAAAGCATTATATTATTTTAACTGTCCAGCAGTGCATCTCTGTCCTCATCACGTCGGATGACAGACGGGACACGGCTCTCCCTCTAACTCTTCTCAGTGACTGGGTCCGGTCTTGGAACCCACCACGTCCTCACGGGAAGGACACCCTCACGGAAAGTACACTATAGTTGGCTATCCATCTCCTTATCCCCACCGTAAATATTTATGCGCTTTTCAAATACTTTTGTAAATGCGTCTAAAGGCCTGACTCAACTACAGCGGATTACCGTGGCAGCAAAACTGCCACGATTTACCGCAGCGGAAATCCGCAGTGGTCTGAACGCGGTATATTGTTTCCATTAGAGCGGGAAATCGTACAACTGTACCGAATTGCTTTTTGCATGTCATTCATTTGATAATTCAAGAGCCTTCATATCAACATGGCTGACGACCCAGATTCTGAGTTTACCGACATATTAGTAATGTATCTGTACAGCAAAAAACAACAAAAGCGAAAACATAAGTATTGGGTTCATGATATGATCAAATCACGTAAAATATTCGGAGAAAATCATCACCTAGTTAGGGAATTATTTGGATACGAAGATAGGTTTTTCCAATATTTTCGGATGCTACCAACCCAATTCAATGAGTTACTTGCAATGCTAAAATCTGATTTGACGAAGGAGACTACACGATTCAGGAAACCAATCACACCAGAAGAGATATTAACAATATGCTTAAGGTAAGAGTACATTTTTATTCTGAGTTAAACTGAAATTGTATTCTTTGTTAAAACAATTGCAATGGCTGATAGGTAGGCTACGATGAATTTGAATCAGAATAATATTGCTGTTCTGTAACTGTACCTGGACCATTGGGGAAACCAGAACTATTTTGCCCATACTTTGATTTCCGTGTTGGAATTGAGTTTCAGTCTCGTGGATCAGTGTATGTATTTTAAACATCAGATTTAACATTAGCCGGAAATCCTTGTATGGCTGAAGTCATAGACTTCATAAAATATGATACACTATCACCATCTTGTACTCCTGGAATTTCTGTTTTCTCGCTTCTTGTTTTGATGTAATCTACGATGACTGTGTCAACTTCTGATTGTTGTTTGTCCTTGTTGCGCCTTTTCTTTGGTGGTGCCTCATTGTTTGAAGGGTGTCAACATGATGCTTGTGTTTCGGTGCAATCTTCTTCTTCTTCTTCTTCTTCTTCTTCTTCTTCTTCTTTTCGATCGCTGGTATCACACTTGGAGACCCGTTCTCAAGATGAAATCTATGGTTTTCTGCAGTTCTTCCACAGGCCCATACAGCGTTTCAAGAAAAGCGGTTGACAAAGGCCAGATCTCTTCTCTCAGCAGCTGATACGTACTGCAACATTGAAGTATGTGCTCTGTGGTCTGTTCTGCTTCTCCACAAGGACAAGCGGGCGATGTCGTAAGGTGGAACCGCCTGTACATGTGTTGGTTTAGTCTGTTATGTCCAGTTCTGAGACGAAAAATGGTCACTTGCTCTGGCCTCGAGAGATGATGGTAGGCATCTTCTGATTGAGGTGTTCTATAGTGTGACTTGATGATAGTCTTCATCTCTGTATGTGTAACCATGTTTTCTGTCTGATTCTCTTCTGCACCCACCCTTGCCATCTTGTCTGCATCTTCATTTCCTTAGACTCCACAGTGTGAGGGGATCCACTGCAATGCTATCCGAAAGCATTTGATGGTTTGTAGTGCTTCTTCAAGTTGTAGCAGCTTACCTTTGGTGATAGCCTCAAGGACAGAGCGGACATCAGATAAAAAGACAATCTGTGCAATAGGGTCTGCTGTTCTGCTGATGGTATTAGCTGCATAGACCAGTGCTTCGACTTCAGTTCTGTAGTTTGTGCAGTGTTTGCCTGTCGGTATTGCAGCTGACTCATGTTGTCCGTTTGGATACTGTATGTGCAGTCCGGCACCTCCGCTCCTAATTGCATCTTTGGCTGATCCATCTGTGTAGATCCTTATCCATGTCTCCTGAGGGTACATTTCTTCCAGCATGGCTAGGGTCAGGGCCTTCTTGCTCACATCACTGTGTTCATCTTTCGTTGTGAGATGAGGCACTGTGCTGCGAATAGCTATGCTCTCCAGTTTGTGTTCCCAGGGTGGAGGATCACGGGTGTGGTTTGGGTCTTCTATTTGTGCTGGCAACATTTCTTGGTGTTTCCTTTGAAGTGCTTTTGTCTCTTTCACGAAACTTGATCTTTTAGGTGCAATCTTCATCGTCAATATTTTCTCCTACATTCTCGATGTCACCACTGATAGGGTCTTCCTCGCTACCAACAGCGACTGTAGCAGTAACAACGTTCTGGTCTAGATTTCCACTTGACCTGAAAACATATCATTACTCAGGAATAGCACCAAGAGAGAATAGATATCCGCCATTTGTTTGCACAGCTTTCATTTTAAGAAATATTTCTAACAATATCAAAATTTGTATCTGT
>CM067369.1:241139542-241199542 GCA_034401795.1 Chaetoderma sp. LZ-2023a | reverse complement strand
AAGACCGCAAGATGTCTTAAAGATTGTGCAACGCTCCTGGAACATTCGAGCGTCTCATTGAGCAGGTATTAACCACCCAGCAATGAGAGATCTGCCTCTGCTACATCGACGACGTTATCGTTTTTGGCTCTTCATTTGAGCAGACTTTTTCCAACTTGGACAAAGTACTGATGTGGTTTCGTACTGCTAACCTCAAGTTCAAACCCAAGAAGTGTCATTTCCTCAGACAAAGTGTTGAGTTCCTGGGACATGTAATATCCGCAATGACCACGCAATCCTAAAAAACCCAAGCAGTGGCAGACTGGCAGATGCCAACTTCCGTAACAAATACTGGAAGTTTCTTTGGGCTCTGCCAGTATTATCGCTGGTACATCCATCATTTCAGTGAGATTGCACCTTCCAGATCACTGAAAAGGATCGACCAATCGAGTGGATGAGTCAGTGTGAGGTTTCCTTCAGGGTGTTGAAGGACCAATTAACAATCGCACCTATTCTTGCACATCCTAACCCTAACCTCAGTTTCCCCTTAGATACTAATGCGTCTGCTTATGCAATAGGTGCTGTTCTATCACAGGCCACAAAGGATCGAACCGAGCAGGTACGCGTACTCAGAATAAAACAAAGAAACATTATGCGACCACCAAGCGTGAGTTATTAGCTGTGGTGTACTTTGTTAAGTACTATAAAGACTTTCTGTACGGACGACCATTTACCCTATGTACAGACCACGCCTCACTACGCTGGCTCAGAAACCTAAAATATCTGGAGGATCAGGTAGCACCGTGACAGGACTCCATGCAGGCCTTCAACTTCAATGTTGTTCATAGACCCAGCAAGCTCCATGGAAATGCGGAGAAGCTCACTCATGAACAAGTAACATACATGCAGACACGAGGGATATATGCGTGGATCCAGGAGGGGTACGACCTCCAAAGGAATCTGTCAGCTATTTATCTGTGATGGCTAAATATTATTATCAGAAGTTCGGCGGGTGCCATGTGTACAATGGCATTCCCTACATGAATAACCGGATAATAATTCCTAAGCGTTATAGAGTCATATTACATCAACAGTTACATGACAACGCTGGACACTTAGCCGTGGAGAGAACAGCAGAGTGGATCAAACAGAGATTTCACTGGACTGGGATATGCGACAGTGTTAAGGCATGGGTCACCAAATGTGTATCATGCCAAGATCACACCACACCATTACAAATTAAAATTGTTGGTGCACCGTGGGAGCGAGTGGCTATTGATGTGAAAATTAAAACAGGTACATCCTCATATTACAAGACTACTTTGCGAAGTGGGTAGACGCATTCGCTTTACCGGACCAAGAGGCTCCACAGTGGCAGAGGTCCTGTCCAGCAATGTGTTCTCCCACTTTGGAATGCCCTATGAGTTACACTCTGACCATGGCAGTAATTTTGAGAGCCGGCTGATCTTCAAGCTCTGCAATAACACCATATCATCCGCGTGGAGACGGAATGGTAGAGATGTTCAATAGAACTATCACGATGATGTTGACGAAGGAAACACACCTTGATTGTCGTGATTGGGATCTGTTGCTCCCGTACGTGCTCATGGCATACCACACTTCGATATATTGCAGCATGTGTTATACTCCTGCTCGGTTAATGTTAGGTTGTGAATTAGCGTTAGCCTTGGATCTGGCGATGCCCAGAATTCCAGGGGAGAAAAATGCCCCCTCTCTCTACGTAGAGCTCATGCGGCAACTGATAGAATAGGCCTATCAGATAGTGAGAGAAACACTCTCCACTGTGTACCGGGGGAAGAAAACCTTGCATGACCCGCGTGTGCATGGAGACCCATATGAGGTAGGAAAACTGGTTTGGGTTCACGATACATGACGTTATGCAAATGTGCCAAGTAAAATGAGTTACCAGTCGAAAGGCCCCTATGTGGTAGTAGGTAAGAAGTCAGATGTGACCTACCAAATCCGCGCCTCGGATGACTTGACCTCAGTCATCCACTTCGATCGTCTTACACCTTGTGTTGGCGATGACCCAGTGTCAGAGCTCAGGCTGGGCGATGCGTTAACACTGGTACCCAGAGCGACGTCTCTAAGGAAACAGACGTTCCCGACGTTAGCACGGAGCACCGCGGTGCCAGTTCAGCCCCTCTCCTACCAAGCCAGGAGTTGGGTGAACATGGGGCTAACGCTGAGGACGATGCAGAGCCACGTATTCGCCCTCTCCCTCATCAGAGCGGGTCTAATAGGTCTGAGAAGTCGTATCTGAAAACTTTCTCATATGTACTGTCCAACGGTAAGGATGGAAAAGTTGTTCATCCGACCTCTTCCGATTCCCACCGACTTCATTCTATTACCCCAATTATAGAGCTACCACACGCTGAGGCTGAGGCTGCCCCAAGCCATGAATCTTGTGGAAGGAACATGTAATAAATAGCATAGAAGTGAAGAGGCTTGATGAGGCCTTGGCCTGTTATGGACAACAGGAAAACTTGGAGCACCCCCTTCCAGGCCATGAAATCGTGAGACTACCTCCGTCCAAATTTCACCCGCGATACCAACCCCACTCCAACTCGCGTCCCTAATTTCTGCACCAAGTTCGGACATCACACGCCCCATCCCTCTCACACTCCACTCGTCGTCTGTTGACTGTCCATCTTCAAATATGAGAGAGACTGCTGTTACAGGAGGAAGGGCATCCCGCAACTCTGTCACCCCAGTGGCTCACGGTGGGTGGGGAGGCACCCTGATCAGTAGACTCTTGGATCAATTTTTCATGGTACGTAAAACCTATGACAGAGTACCAACCATCGTGTAATGGGAGATGTCCAACCTACCCAAGAGGTACCCATGATCAAAATCACTCCCGCCCACCCCAACCCCCACGCCCGCCCCCACGCCAACCACCGTGAACAGTCAGGACATCACAACAGAGACACAGAAAGCCAGGATCACTAGAAACACACATGCCTTCAGGGCTGGATACGTCAATTATAATTGTGCGAATACGAAACCTACACATCCTGTTATAGGAGGTATAATGGAGACAATCTATACTCCACCGCATCCGCAACATAGTCGTCACCATCCTATGTACGTCACCAACAGATTAAACAAGCATGCACCTATCCTTTGCAACCAAAAAAGATGGTACACGAAATCTGCAACAGTCCCAACCACATGAATGCAGTGAGCCATTCGCTCTCTGCACACAAGACATTCGCAATCAACAGACTCAGCATACTCAATGTGGAAAACTGAAAATAGCCCACCACACCGCATGAACAACATCACTTACAACTCCGGAATCGCCTACATCAGACATTGCTACATACAAGGACCAAAGCAGCATCTTCCGCCATACGCATGCTCTTTCCATCAGCACGTGGAAACCACATATGAGGTGAAAGAATAACATCATGAACATCACCACCCCACAAGGGACACCACAGCCTTGGAAGTGGCATCAGCTATAACAGTTAAACGGAACAACATCATCTACATGTAATAACAGATGGCTTTATTGAGAGAGCAGGATTGACTGCAGTCTGTCATCGGTATGCGAGTACGAGATAGGTATAGAAAGTGAAATTTGACAACGGTCTAATTCAAGTTACGACAGCTGCCTCTTGGTCATCCTCGCTCTAAGTACCTCTGTCCCGCCTTTCTGAGGCTCGGCCAGTACAGAGAGAATACATGCAATGCCCGATAAAGTTATCACAGCCGTCCCCACAGTACTCCTACCCCATCTGCAATACAATTTTGACAGATCACTACAGCGCAAGATTCATCTGCAGAGAACCAGCCACGCGTATCTACCACCCTACCAACATGACAGAAACACAGACACTCAAGATGACTGCTTCACAATCTCCATATGAATGTACTCTAAGCTGTACAACTGTGGCATGCATTTTCCGAGCTGCAATGTAATGACTAGTTTGCGTCTAGGTGCGGTGAGACTAGTCCTACCCATAAAGGAGGATGCTTGGCAGTCTACCCACCCAGTAAATCCAGTCCTGCTTGGCGGTGTCAGTAACTTGTTGCCCGCAAGACATGAATATGCTTAAACCAAACAATGGATTACATTCAGTTAAACAGTCATAAGTTTGAGTAAGAACTAAAATGTTCTACTGAGCTTACAAATCATTAGTACACTGGTTCGCAAGGTAGCATCAAAATGTAGACAGTTTAATTCACACAGATTCCTCCAGCCTGAAATTATGATAGACAAATTTATAAGCATCTAACTTTGAAACCGCATCACTTTAATTAAAAGGTGAGCTTCCGACAAAATAAGTAGTTCGCGATTTTAACATTGATCGGAGACCTGATTTCCCGTTGAATGGAGATAAAGTTGACGCACCTTCCTTCTTATATTTATATTTACCTTCTTCCTATGAAGGGAATATAGAATTGGACTCAAGGAGAAAAAAACAGACACAATCCATCTATGGAGAGGACCGACTCACCCAGAAGTCGGGCATGGTCATCCGCCCTCCTGTGATGTCAACAAAACCTATAAAGGGAAGAATTCGCGCGCTGAAACTTCATCTTCCCATCAAACTGACACAAGGAAAGATCAGGCATTAGGCCATTTTCGTGTTGCAAGCTAAATTCTGCTGTTTATTATTATTATTATTATTATTTCATTATTGGCTTTAGAAGTTTTCAAGTATTATTAATAGGAAAAGATAGGAAAAAGATAAACTACGGTAGGAGTTTTGCAGATCAGCAAAAGTCAAAATGCGGAACAAAAAGATGTCACTTGAGGAAGATCTCGCTTTATCTGATACCTCGGCAGAAGAGACGCAAATGAGCACCACACGGAGAAAAAATACGTTTACTGGAACTGTGTTTAATGGACAGCCTTGTCAACGTGAGTTCTCCAGGAACTCAGATCTAAAACTTCACGTAAACTGGAACCATTTGCTCCAGCAAGTATTGTGCAGATTGCAAATTCTTATATTACGCTTCATGATACGGTATAACACACGCATCTACCAGCAAACACTGTGTTCTCATAGTTACGTTGGAACTCGGAGAAGAGGACGAAACTGTTGACGTGATTGGTCCACTGTTAGAGATGCGTCAGCCCATCCAGATTGTTCCTATCACCGAGAGGATGGCGAAAGTGAAGCGCACGAAAAGACGACAGCTGCAGACATCTCCTACTTCTGTATTCGCACCAGTATTCACATCACCATTAACGCAACAACAACAACCACCACATCAACAACATCAGCAACTACCGCACTAGCAGCACCTGCACTATCTTCATCCGCAGCATCTACATCCGCATCAACTGTGTTGAGATTACCAGTAACTTTACATTCGTTATCAGTTCCTCTAAGAGACATTTAGTTATCTGAAAGTTCCGTGTCACAGCCGGACTTGATAATCAGTTTCGATCCAGAAGTAACAGAGGTTTCCAGCACCGCAGCCACTCCATCACACAGTACCAGCACCACCCACCGCCACCGACGTCATCAGCACCGCATCCAGCACCCGCACGACTGCATCAGTCGATCCAGAATCCGTAAGGCCACCACACCAGACAAAGTATATTCTGAGAAAAGGCGTATCATGCATCAGCCAACAATCCATCCAGTTCCACAAACCACTGCGAGCAAACTGATCCAGGCCACCAAGATACGAAAGATCGCCACCACAACAGCGGCAAACCAATCGCACACAATCGCCACCGCCAGCAGCAGCCATTCCACAACCACCATGATCACCAACACAACCACCACAATGATGACAGTATCCACATCAGCAGACATCATTCGAACACCGAGAATCACCACAGTCACTACCTTCAGCCACACTTCAACGCCGCAGCCAGCCAGCTTCAGCATATGGTTCGACAACTTATCAGCTACATCCTCAGACATTAGCTTAGACACCCGGATGGATATCAGCACTTAGATCACATGCACCACGCCCAGACTATATGGATTGCAGTAACCAGACTCTCTGGGGGAACCTTTCAGTTAATACGTGTGGCCATTATTGTCATAGTTGCAGCAGATTGTGTAACTAATTCATGTGTGCGGTGACGTGAATATATGCTTATTTTTAAAATACATTTCTTATTATTATTATTAATGTTCTTAAAATCGAAACCCCGTCCCTAGGCTGACCACGGTCATCCTACGCAGCTGTGCTAATTACCGCATAGCTGTGTATCAACAAAATAATCGTTGCGGATCCCTATGCTGTAAACACACCTTATGCTGTGTAGGTACACAGCTTACCACAACAAATATGTCTTTATTCGGGTCATGCCATCCCAGCTATTGCTGGGGCTGCCTGATTGACTTTTACACATATTATTGTCTACTATTTTTCTTCTTATTTTTTTCTTCTTGCTTTGAGGAGACGAGACGGATATATAGGATATATAGGATGGCGAGAGCCATCCGTGCAGATTCCCGATAAAGGCCTGCACTGTACACATGCCCTCATATATTGGCATATGTAGTTACCTACAGTATCATTGTAATATATATATATATATATATATATATATATATATATATATATATATATATATATATATATACACCTGTGCAAAAGTTAAGCACCAGCAAAAACAATAGAACGTAGAAACATGATGGTACAACTAGGCTGCCATACTTTTTGTCCCCGCGTTAGCTGACATAATTCCAAGTACGAAATGCACATGCATGCATGACTTCACGCCGCTTGATGTCCGTGCGTGGCGGGAAACAGCACACGTGTTCAGTTATGTAAAAGTCCAGTTTGAGGTGTAGAACATTACATACAGATTTAGGCGACAAGATTAGGAATTTTGTGTTCATGACCGTGGTTTATTTGTACAGAGAGAATTAGCTCTTGATTGTGAACCGCTATGGCAAGACGAAGGTTAAGTGATCGTGTGAAATGGCAAATCATAGGCATGCATACCTCTGGTATGTCATGCAGAGAGATTGGCAGACAGCTGAACATTAACCATACTGTAATCAGTCGTTTGATTGCAAAACATGGGCAAACTAACGAGGTGAAGGACAGGCCTAGATCTGGAAGACCGAAGAAGACTACTGCCCGTGATGATCGAGCCCTAGTACGCCTTGTTAGGAGATCTCCATTCACCAACAGCAGAGTGCTCAGCCAGCAATGGGAAACGCGCAATAGAGTGTCAATGTCTACCGTCAAAAGGAGACTGTATGCTGCTGGCATGAAAGCTAGGAGACCTGTCAGACGTCCTCTCCTCACTGCACACCACAAAGAGGAGCGTCTGAGGTGGTGCAACGAAAGAAGACACTGGAACATGAGATCCTGGAGACGGGTATACTGGTCCGATGAAAGTCGGTTCCTGCTTCATGCCACAGATGGTCGAACTCGTGTATGGAGGTCCAGACGCACGGCGTACGACCAACGTAACATCATGGAAGAAGTTCCATTTGGTGGAGGTTCCGTTGTGATATGGGGGTGCATCTCATTTGATTGTAAGCTGGATCTGTTGACTGTACCTGGAACACTAAATGGACAAAGATATCAAGATTCCATACTGGATAGAGTTGTGGTCCATCATTTTGTAAATCATGCACCTGGAACCCACCCTATATTCATGGATGACAACGCCCGACCACATCGTGCTAGAGCTGTGCATGAATACCTCCGCCAGAATGCCATCGGAACTACATGGCCAGCAAGGAGCCCTGACATGAACCCTATTGAGCATATCTGGGACATTCTGGGAAACATGGTGAGAAGGAGGGGTCCTCCTGTGCAGAACCTACAGGAATTAACAGACGCACTCCATCTTGAATGGCAACGAATACCACAATGGCGTATCAGTCGGTTGGTGACCAGCATGAGACGTCGTGTCCAGGCCGTCATCCAGGCACAAGGTGGATATACCCGGTATTAATAATGACAGTCTCAAACTCGTGCACAGATGTTAAACTTCGTTTTCAGACACCATTAATGACAATCTAGCCACGTGTGTCAACTGTAGGGCAATAGTTGTCAGTTGTGTCAACGTAACCATATTCAGGCCTCGTTTTCAAGTTCAAACAAAAACATACAGTGTTTCCCCACCATCATGATCAGCATTCCTCTAGTTGCATTATTACCTCGTGCACTAAGATGGATGGGTACATAAATGTTTATGCTATTGCTTTCTTCATAGCACATGAATATACCCTCGCATGTGCGTAAAAATAGGGTGGTGCTTAACTTTTGCACAGGTGAATATATATATATATATATATATATATATATATATATATATATACATATATATATATATATATATATATATATATATATATATATATATATATATATATATATATATATATATATATATATATATATATATATATATATATATATATATATATATTCCTGTTCTTTATTTTTATACTTTAAATATGATACGTTGGAACCTGGGCATTCTCGGCAGAAATTTAATTATCCGCCACATAGGAGAACGTCCTCGCGAGCTATAGTTTAACCAAATCAAGGTAATAAACACATACAAAAGAACATGCATGAAAATCATCATATTTTGTACATGTTGGTAAATGTAGTTGCTTTGTAGTCTCCTCATCGTTCATGGTATCCCTCATAAGCAGAATGAAACGAGGATTTCAAATCTTTTTACCGTTTTAAAATCTGTCAAGAAATGGTCAAGTTATTCTTAATTAAACCGTCAAATTCCTTTCAAAATATACCTCTTTATAGCCATAGCTCATACATGCAACTAGTGCATGCGGGGTGGGGGGGGGCGATAGCGCATCACGTGATCGCTTTCTCTGCCTCTGAAGCTCGCGCGCTGATTGGTGGTGGTGCTCCAGCTGTGACGTCATGCTTACTGCTAGCATCGTTACGTATAACAGCGGCAGTACCTATCAGATTTGAGTTCTCGTCTCTGGCACACGACTACCGCATCCACATCACAGTTTCTGTACGCTCCCGGAAAGATATCACCCTGGAACAATAACGAAATTTAAGTAAGGCAACCCATACTACCAACACCTGCGGGACCTTCTAGCGGACTGCAGTGCCACTCAGTATAGTGGATTTGAGTTTATTGGGATATAGCATTCCTGTTCTCATTGGTTGAAATCCGCTATTAAGGTATAGCTACATTCTGATTGGTTGAGTAATTAAAACTCAAAACTGAAATTGATTGATTATCGGTTCCAGATAATTCGTTTAGCCGCATTAGGTCAATACTGAAGGCCCACATTAAGGCAACAGAATGATTGAAAGTAAAATTTAAAAAGTATATAATTTTCGAGGCTTAATTTATATGCTTAAAAACAAACTAAATCATAAAATATAATTATTTCATTCGGCGTAAATAATTTTATGTGTTTAAATTGAATTACTTATATGCCTGATTAAACTTCGGAACTATAAAAGAACATTAATTTGTGTGGAATCAGTTCACACATGTATGTTGTCACGGATTTACATCTTGCATCATCCAGGTCACGTGTTATGCTCATTGTAAAAACAATGTCTGTAGACATAATCATCTCACGGCAAACTATCTATATTAATAATAAGCATCACTTTTATGTTCATACCCCTCCTCAGATGTGTGACACATGCCTGAAGAACCTAGAGAAGAATGTCGGTTTGCTAGACATAATTGTGAATGGTGTATCTAGGGGCAACTGAAACACTGAAAACACTCGAGAAAACAGCGATTCCACAGCATTGGGAAGCATATATTCTACGTGGTGGATCATATCCGTGCCCACAGAGGATTAGATAATGGCAAGTTTAAAATAACACGCTCTATGTAAAATACTCGACATTCAAGTGCATGTTAGACCAATTATCTCGCCATCTTCTCCACCAAGATATAAACAATAAAAACAGCACGACGGTAAGGCAGCTGAGTGGGTGGACGGCCGTACGGAAAGATCTTAACCGACATGCTTAATAGGAATATATATATATATATATATATATATATATATATATATATATATATATATATATATATATATATATATATATATATATATATATATATATATATATATATATATATATATATACACCTGTGCAAAAGTTAAGCACCAGCAAAAACAATAGAACGTAGAAACATGATGGTACAACTAGGCTGCCATACTTTTTGTCCCCGCGTTAGCTGACATAATTCCAAGTACGAAATGCACATGCATGCATGACTTCACGCCGCTTGATGTCCGTGCGTGGCGGGAAACAGCACACGTGTTCAGTTATGTAAAAGTCCAGTTTGAGGTGTAGAACATTACATACAGATTTAGGCGACAAGATTAGGAATTTTGTGTTCATGACCGTGGTTTATTTGTACAGAGAGAATTAGCTCTTGATTGTGAACCGCTATGGCAAGACGAAGGTTAAGTGATCGTGTGAAATGGCAAATCATAGGCATGCATACCACTGGTATGTCATGCAGAGAGATTGGCAGACAGCTGAACATTAACCATACTGTAATCAGTCGTTTGATTGCAAAACATGGGCAAACTAACGAGGTGAAGGACAGGCCTAGATCTGGAAGACCGAAGAAGACTACTGCCCGTGATGATCGAGCCCTAGTACGCCTTGTTAGGAGATCTCCATTCACCAACAGCAGAGTGCTCAGCCAGCAAAGGGAAACGCGCAATAGAGTGTCTCAATGTCTACCGTCAAAAGGAGACTGTATGCTGCTGGCATGAAAGCTAGGAGACCTGTCAGACGTCCTCTCCTCACTGCACACCACAAAGAGGAGCGTCTGAGGTGGTGCAACGAAAGAAGACACTGGTACATGAGATCCTGGAGACGGGTACACTGGTCCGATGAAAGTCGGTTCCTGCTTCATGCCACAGATGGTCGAACCCGTGTATGGAGGTCCAGACGCACGGCGTACGACCAACGTAACATCATGGAAGAAGTTCCATTTGGTGGAGGTTCCGTTATGATATGGGGGTGCATCTCATTTGATTGTAAGCTGGATCTGTTGACTGTACCTGGAACACTAAATGGACAAAGATATCAAGATTCCATACTGGATAGAGTTGTGGTCCCTCATTTTGTAAATCATGCACCTGGAACCCACCCTATATTCATGGATGACAACACCCGACCACATCGTGCTAGAGCTGTGCATGAATACCTCCGCCAGAATGCCATCGAAACCCTACCATGGCCAGCAAGGAGCCCTGACATGAACCCTATTGAGCATATCTGGGACATTCTGGGAAACATGGTGAGAAGGAGGGATCCTCCTGTGCAGAACCTACAGGAATTAACAGACGCACTCCATCTTGAATGGCAACGAATACCACAATGGCGTATCAGTCGGTTGGTGACCAGCATGAGACGTCGTGTCCAGGCCGTCATCCAGGCACAAGGTGGATATACCCGGTATTAATAATGACAGTCTCAAACTCGTGCACAGATGTTAAACTTCGTTTTCAGACACCATTAATGACAATCTAGCCACGTGTGTCAACTGTAGGGCAATAGTTGTCAGTTGTGTCAACGTAACCATATTCAGGCCTCGTTTTCAAGTTCAAACAAAAACATACAGTGTTTCCCCACCATCATAATCAGCATTCCTCTAGTTGCATTATTACCTCTTGGACTAAGATGGATGGGTACATAAATGTTTATGCTATTGCTTTCTTCATAGCACATGAATATACCCTCGCATGTGCGTAAAAATAGGGTGGTGCTTAACTTTTGCACAGGTGTATATATATAAATAATAGTCAAGTCTAGTGAAGTCTGTAGAGTTTGAGACATATCAATCGGCTCCCGACAGGGAGATGGTCTGTCTCCTGTGCTCTTCACCTGTTACCTGGCTGCTGCAATGAAATCCGTGCGGGAAAGCTCCACAAGACCAAACCCCCCCCATCCCCCACCCCAACCCCCTGTGTCAAAACTGGGCATGACGCTAGAGCTGGAATATGCCGATGATGTGTACTTTATAGATGAGGAAAGAAACCCCTTGACGAACTTCTCCCAATAGCTGCAAGCAAACTAAAAATTGAGAATCCAAAACAGAGTTCACCCACATATACCCATCTACAAAGCATGAAACTAAAGAAAATGACGATACACTCCGTGGCGACGAACCATGGAGGAAAAGTAAAATCCTGGGCTCACTGCTTTGCAGCACTGCTGACATTGCTGCACGCTGCATCATGGGGAACATTGCTTTCCAGTCCTTCTGGAGGCTATGGATTCGTTGATCAAAGATGCCCTTGGTAAAAAGACTGCGTTTATACAATGCAACCTGCGCATCCTTGATGATGTATAACTGTAACAGCTGGGCAGCTCCAAAGGCAGCTCTAGACAAACTTGACGCTGCCACCGCAAACACCTACACACCATCACTGGACACCGATGACCATAGAGCATAATTTCCAAAGATGCACTATATAAGATGTGCAATGCGTCGCCGCTGTGTGTAAAAGTCGCCCAGCAAAGATGGTCCATGTTTGGCCATGTGCTAAGGATGCCAGAAGATACACCAGCACAGAAAGTCTTGGAATTTGCCCTACTCGGAGTCAGAAAATACAGAACCAGGAGATGACGTCATTGCAAAAATCTGCTAACCGTGCTACGAGGTGACCTCAAGAAAGCAGGATTAGATACACTCAAGTCAAGAATGGACCTGAGGAAGCTAAGGATTTTGGCTGAGGACTAGACACAGTGGGCAAAAGCGAAGAAGGACTGATTGCAGCTGAAGGATGTTTCTACTACTACAGCCGCAGAATACAGCAATCATACATACATATATAATACCAAATAACCCGTAACTATCTCGAACCTATTACAGAATCAATAATTGACAGTTCCTTGTGTCAAGCTAAAGGTAAAAAATAACATATCTCTTGCCACATAATCGCCTAGCCAATGGAAACAATCAGGTCCGTGTGATACTCATTATCTCAATCATTGCCCGTGCCAGAGGGCCAGTCAGTATCAGTAATTGTTATTATCATAATCATAATTATTATCATAATCTCAATGGTTATTGTTGAAGCCAGCGGCCTGTTTATTATCACAATGAATCCAGGTTTCTCTTCCCTGAATGATTTTTTTTATCAACTTTCTGCCTTTAAGCTCAATAGAGGGACCCGTTTCTCGCCATGGCCCGCCCATTTCTAGCTACGCTCCGCCCACATTTGCACGTGTTGGAATCGATCCATATAATTTAAACCCTAAATTCTCTGAATCCAATTTTCAAGATAACGATATTGGTAAGGTTTTGAATATTTAGAAACTAATTTGACTGGGAGATGGCAACAGATCACAGTCCAACTAGTTTCCAATTATTTAAAAGAATGTTTAATAATTTGTGAATTCAGACATAATACTCTGACGGCTACTATTGTAGCATTGCCCCTTTCCTTCGCAGCCTATTGTCCTTGGATTGCAACGTCAGTTAACAAAATGCGTATTTTGAATATGACGTCAGATACTTGGGTGATCGCTTCCCTCCATTGCATTCAGAAATGAGTTGAGGAATTACTGTAGACAAAGTTGTAAAATTGTAGCTCCATATATTAAATGTGTGAAAGAAATGATCATACCGTCTTTCATTTGCTCGGGACGAATAGCACGCACAAGCACAACCACACCCACACGCACGTTCGGACGACTGAATGGCAGTCTAGTCCTCAAAGATATACATACCGTGCTGTAGAAGAAAGTTCAATTTCTTCAATGCTTCAAATGTCCACTATGGGGGAATTTGATGCTATTCTGCCAGTTGTCCATGGCGATGGGCCACAGCTGATCAACAACCGTCTATAATTGATGCATCTGTTCAAACTCTCTCGCTTTGTAATCTGATGGAATTTGAGTTCTTAGACAGGCAATGTTCAAGGGACCGGCTGTATGAAATTCAATTTCGAAATAAGATCCCACTGGTAATTTACTTTCACTGAGATGACGCACGCAAGCTTGTGAACTAGACTTAGAGTTACTCAATAATATCTCATTAACACGCCTTAATTATCTGAAAGTCAATATTTATCTATCACACTAGCACTAGCACTAGCACTGTCTTACCTAAACATGATCTCATGGAGACGCTGTAATACTTTGAATATAATTTGGTTGAATATTGATGCTGCCTTGAAAAATCCGACACAAGTTTAATTTTTATGCCAGCCTTCTCATCCCCGTGGATTTAAGTGAGAGAGCTAGAGTACCAATCGTTACACCGTATTTCAAATACCACTCAGTCAGGCACACACCCATTAGGCCATACTGGTGACTCATGCCATGATAGTTGCACATCTCTGTATCACATAGTATATGTGCTAATAGAGGCAGCTGTTTTTAGATATCCCTCGGCCATTGCGATCTCAGCTCTGCTAGCTGCTTTCATTTGCTAGAATTGATTAAAAAAATTAGAAAAGGACTCATAATCTAAACTTCAAAGTACCTATGCCAGTAACATTTTGAATATTTTAAAACTAAATTGAAGCTGCCAGTGAAATTAGTTTCACTATAATCAATATAATGCTTCCTGAATTGTAAATTCATCAGACATAGAATTACATCTTTGTGAATGATTGATCGATTCTGGAGACGGAGGCACAGCATTAGAATGGAACGGCAACTGGCCTTACTGGTGTAGCTGGTAGCGGTCATGTATGAAAATTCATCATGTCATGCCAGCAATTCCTGCACACATCCACAATTCTATTCGGCCATGATCATTTCGCACATTCCAATAAAACAATATAACTACCAGTATGTCAGCGTCTGAACAACACCTCCTTCAGTACCATTATCAGATGCATGCAGTGTACGCATCAATCCGGCAGATCTGCTTCTTTATTAATCACATTCAAGATGTTTATGTTCGGTAACTTTTCCACAATGAGCCATCCAATATGGAGAATAAGCAAGAGGTATACGCAAAACACTAACGAATGCTAGGAGACATGGTCTTTGATTTGGAAATTACACACATTTTCAAAAAGACTTGTAGTTGAACCTTATTCGAATCTGACGGCCAATAATGTGCCCCTCTGAACAGGTATAAGAGTACATGAATTTTTCATGACATCATGATTATGACGTCAGCATACACGTCGCATAGTTGATTACGACGCCATATGATTGAGTGCGGAAACGGATTCATGAATTGCTAATATAGTATGATATACAATCTTCCATTCAGCAGCAAATTATTCCAGCACTGCATTTCTGAGCAACATTTATTGTTTGTCTCAAGCATATACCAGTGTCAGTAGCCTACTTACCTAAGGGGATTTACCAGTTCGAAACATTTTATGAATTTCAAAAGCAGTTACTAGTAGTCTGTGCCTGCCCTCCAGGTAAATAGAACTTCAATCAAGGCAGTTTGTGCAGTTACATATGGCAAATACGAAAAGCGGTGTAATGATGGATGTTTTGATTGCTCTCTCTATCACCTTTAATGAGTTTTCAAGAAGGGAAACCAGATACACACAGTTATTCTAGTTTTGAAATATATAGTCGTCGTTCCCTGTGATCTGTCCCCACTTCAAGCCAAAATTTAAGAAAACACTTCCACAATAGGGTTCATATGTTTACCTTTGCAAATACGGAATGGTAGAGAAACGGCTGCATGACAATTATGCACTGAGAACAGACATTGGCTGGAAAATTGTCTTTAATCATTATTAAATGATGATATTGATTTGTTACTGATTATGTTATGCAATTTTGCCATGGCCTGCCCTCCAGGCCAACAGGGAGCGTTTCCATATAATAGGAACCACTGTGAAACTTGTTAGACGTATGATATAATATTACCCTTGGTGTCGCAAATATATATCTTCAATTTGGTGTGAAAGGTCCAGGGTGAAGTTTGCATCTTAGTGGCCAAGGTCACTGGTCTTTTAGAGTTAATCCCACTCTAACCGATTAAGTACAATGCTACCACTGTGGATGTAATCAACTCATCTAGCTTCTAGATATTATTTGCTGCTGGTACCATTCGGGAATGTGATCAGGTGGGGCGTTTAGCTAGTGGCCATGCACTAGAGAGAACGCCACTTTCTTGATAGACCTTTACAACAGGATATTAAATACACAACAATAACACATTTCAAAGGTTTCTCCTCAGAGGTAATGACTTTATGGGTGCATATCTTACTGTGACTAGGGAACAGACGTGAACACGTGCTTTAGTCGGATAAGTTGTTTATGGTTTTACTTTTTGAAATGTTATTGCTGCTCTAATTTCCTACATTAAAGTGCTTTATGCCTGCCTGTCTGTCTGTCGTTCGTCCATTCGGTTGGTCTGTCGGTCAGCGAGTCACAGTCACTCACTCACTCAGTCGTTAGGTCAGACAAGTTTTTGACATTTCAGACAACGCCTGTCACACCAATAGCACATCACACTTGTTTCACAAACATTGCAATCACGTATAATTCCAAGAAATTGGGATTGGTGAATATGACACCTGGACTATCATATCTTTTAATTTACCTTCAGGCTCATGATTCACATATACTTTGCTTTGCCGTGAAATGAACACAAACTAGTTACACCATGGTCATCGGAGCGAAGAGGAAGGATTACGCGACTGCTACAAATTTAGTTATATAACTTCATAAGACAGTTAGAAGACATACAATGTGTGGAAATGGCTGTAACTGTCAGTACATATTGTGAATTGGCGGGCTGCTATGGCCCATTTTGTTATTGCATCGAAAGCTTGGTCGTCAATAGAAAACAGTCGGCACACATGTGCGATCATAGCATAACATGTCATTATAAGCAATCTATTTACTATCCATCAGGAGGTTTCCATCACAGTATCCGCTACACTATCAGCCCTCTGATAAGGTCCGCTTAAGAGTGAAACATAAGTCTAATTCATCACCTTTTCTGGGAATGCTTAGCCTTTATTTATCCAACCATCCGATATTAACACCATATTAAGACCATCGTGACAATAAGCGACTGGCATAAAAACCCGTTTATAGACGCACATTCACAGTAAAATGCAAGATCATATATCGTTTAGAGGCTTAAATTTTATACCTCAACGTAATGAAGCGAAATAATTAGAATAACTCGATGTGATGATCCTGCAAAAAGTAATATACTTTTGTAGTTTAATCAGCGATACGTGTCCCTAATTCAATATCATAACTTTAAGAAAATATTTATGCCGAATGAAATAATTATATGTTATGATTTAGTTCGTTTCATTATGTTGATGTGTATACATTAAGCCTCTTAAATTATACAATATTTTACATTTTACATTCAATCATTCTGATGTGAATATGGGCCTTAAATAATGGGCTAAAGTAGCTAGACGGATTATCTGGAACCGATAATCAATACATTTCAGTTTGAATTGTCTTAATCTCTCAACCATCCAGAATGTAGGTAGTCTTTTGCAACGAATATCAGCCAATAAGAACAGGCATGATGCATCCCAATATAGATAGTGTATTTATATTGTGCTGAACTCCATGCGATTGCATGCTCTAAGCGCTGTACATCTGATTCCCTGTTCATTTGACAGTCCAAGACCGGCAGCCACATACGGCGCACAGAGAGCTATGCCATCACAGGTACCTATTTACAGCTAGGTTGACTGGGGCAACGCAGAGTTAAGTGACTTGCTCAAGGACACAACGTAGCAGACTGGCCAGGAAGAGAACTTGCGAACCTGGAGTTACGAGCTCAAGTTCCTAACCACTCAGCCACCAAGCCTCTCACTATATACTCACTGCCACTGTAATTAGGGACCACACACTCCCATCTAAGACAGAACCAGGCGTGGCTGGAGTAGTGGCGCACTTAACCAGCGAACCAGGTTAGTATCTCAGTGGTTGACTATCTTGCCTTTGCATGAAACATGAACTATATCCCTGTCTCCCTGTTGATTCTCTGCACCAGGAGTATAAATGGATACCAGTGCAAAACCTTGGTCAGTTGCCTACTAGTAAGGGAACACTCTGATAGAATTGTAGACATGGCAAAAATGGGACCGCAAACAATAAGGACATGATAAATAGCAAACAAACAAACAACTATTTCCATCCCAGCTATTCAGGCCAAAGCATAGAAGACATTAGGCATCAGTATAAGCATAGCGGAAGTCAATGACTGATTTGTTTTCATCAAAGCACAAATGATGCCGCTATAAAATAGGTAGCCGTGGCACCACCTCGATTACATACATTAACAGGTGAACACATTTGACGAATATACGTTTCTGGGAATTTGAAGTCAAATTCGATATTGTATATAGAAGACGTAGCAATGTTTTATAACAGAAGTATATTACTAGCGTTGGACTATTTGTTACCACACTGTAGCGTCCCTTTGCACACATTCTATGTTTACATGTAGACTTGTTTTCTATTAAGGTATAATTCCCCAAAGGTGATTTAGGTGAATGATTGATTTCACCTAGATATCACATCGATTATACATGTATGATATTATTTCACTGTCGCTTTAGAGTACCGCTCTTTAAAACAAGCAACCGCCTCATTCGTGTAGACATCAAGCTCTGTGTGTGTCTTAGCAGCGAGAGTTTGAGGAAATGTAAGCTGTCCCATGTTGACAGGTTGCTTGCATCATTTTCAAAATTGTATGCCATGGGCTACCACATTAATTGGCACTATAATATCAAAACAGTTCGCCGAATAAAACATGTATACCGATTCAATCACACTCTCAGAGGAGCAATGCATGCTGGGAACAGGAATGTGATAAATACCTTGGTGCGGGTGGTTGCCATACCACTTAAGACGCCTTATGCAATCGGCAGTTTGTCAACATCTGCCACTATCCCATTATAGCCACAGAACTGTGACGTGGAACACGCATTAACCCACTTTACAAAACATTTTCTTATTTATTTCGGCGTAACTATACTGCAATCTAACTAAAAGGTTGCTTTCGGCCAAATATTTCAAATAAATGCAGGATCCATGTTTAATTCCTTTAAACACGGTGTCTAGGAACTAGAATGACATGTGTCAAGGAAATTACATGAAAGAATTACTTGTTTTGCGGATAATTCTTGTATGTAAAACATACACACGAACCACTGGCTTTCACCTTGACAGGTTATGTAAAGCGTATAATGGAGCCTCGAGTCACTCTATGCTTTGACATGATGCGGAAACATGGCATATGTTTCTCTTGCGGATATTGATTATACCATGGTTTTGTCATTGTTCCGCGTACGTCTATTAACTGTGTCGACAACTGGCAGTTCATGTCACTAAATTTCATTCACCTTCATATGCGAATTGGTCTTCATTTTCGAACCAAAGTCTCCCCCCCCCACCCAATCCTTTGCTGCTGTTGCCGGCTGACAGCAACTCATTTTACTACTATTGTTCTACCATGTTCAACAACCCTTCATCAAATATTCCTTTACCATCAGAGTGATATGGTTATATATATCTTGATGGCGAGATCCGATCTGACAGTCATGTATCTGACATCATAATCAAATATGCCACTTGTTAGCTGACGTCACAATCACAATAACGTTCTGGATATCGAAAAGTCCATCAGCATGGTCTGCTAATTATATAACCTCGGCAAAAACATCCACCAGTCAAATTAGTTTCCAAATATTTAACCGCCTGCATAGTCACAGTGAAGTTGGTATTCCGGAATTTCAGGCTTAACATTATATACATCGATTCGAACACCCATGCAATGTTGGCGAACCTTTGCAAGAAATAGGTGCAGCTGAGCTACATATCACTCTGTTATTACGAACTTTCTAAAAAACTGGATGTGACTGACCTAATGGATATGAGTGCTAGATTATGTCCAAAGTTTTGCAAACGGTACCTAATTAATTAATTAATCCAGTTTAGCAGTCACTCATATGATGTCATAATCATCAACGTCACAGGTAGGCTGACGGCATACTCAATTACGTCCTGAATGACACGATCTAGTCGGTCATAAACTCTTTACAGTCCATCAAGTTTTGTAATTATTCTATGTGTTTACTATTTAATACACATTATGTTGAATATTTAGAAATTAATTTGACTGGGCGCTGTTGAGCAGTGATACCCAAATTAGTTTCAGAATATTAACAGCTTACCTGTATAGTTTTCTGGAAATTGAGATTAAGAGAGTGCATTGATCAATTGATCCCAACACAGGCAAAGTGTGGGTGAATCGGGAGGGTGTGTGGTGGGTGGGGTGTGGGGACTGTGGGGTGGGGTGGGTGTATAGTTAAATCTGGAATCCTCATGTGATTAACCACAGCCCGCACCCTATCATTACTAACTCATTATATGCATGGCAAGTAAACAGGGGAACAACTAATGGTCAATATATTTAGCATGGCCAAGGCTTTGTAATTAATGTCTGGCGAAACCGATCCAAATGCATATAAATCTCACCAGTCTATGATATAACGCCCAATCAGAATCTATTGCTAAAATCTGCCAGTTTTGTGTAGAACATTACAGTCCAGTTTGCTTTTATCTATAATAACTAGTGAATAAATAAATAAGTATGCATGACGACCGGATGCACGGATAAATGGAAGGAGACTAATTAAATGCCGTGACAACGTACACTCAAGAGTGCCTATTATAATCCTATGCAGTAAAATGATACATAGATAAACACCTTAATGCCAACATCATTACGCAACATTTAAAAAGTATCAGGATGTCAAATCTACATAAAACATTGATAGACACTGTAATCTGTGTTTGACAGGCCTAGTATCTTAAATCATCACATACTATATCGTATGTACATCATAAAGTGCTGCTCTCCTCTATATTATTGTTTTTATAACTGAATTGTATATTTGTTCTCGTATATTTAGTTCCCAGTTTGTTTGTAAATACCGGCTGTTTATGTTGAAACGGAGCACTTGTCATATTGGAATGCAACACTATATGTATGTCTTACGTGAGATTCTATAACATCCGGATATCGGGCTGTAACCGTAATAGTCAGAATGTTCTTGTGAGCCTTCCATTAACAACACACTTGTGTGATGATTATTCATACATCGTATCCGTATGCAGGCAAAATGTCATATAGACTACCAGATTTTGCTTCAGAAATACAGGTAACCGATCAGGATTCAAGAGGACGAAACTCTTGTCCTGAGTTAATCCTATCTCTCTTTTCCCACATGTCCAATTAGCTCATTGAATTGAGTCAGTACTCGTCACTCGCAGATAGAAAGCTTTAAGTCTTGCTGAGAGGAAACGCAAACCGAACGCTAATGACACTAATTAACAATTGTACCACTGACATCACCGACATAAGTCAAAGGAAACATAATCATCGTGAGGGAAATAGCCTAATGATGTGGGGCATAGGGAGCACACAGTTTTTCATCTTGACCAGCTAATTTACAGTACGAAGGCACTGATTAAGTACGCAGATGTACGTATCTTGTTATCATCATTAGAATAAACATACTAGTCTGCGTTAACTGGGATAGAAGTGTTATCAGCGCTAAGCAGCTATGCCGCTGTGATTCACTCTAATGAGTCTCTCATTGGAAATACCAGACTTTACAACATCACGGACATCCTCGGACACAAGACCTCACTCGATTGGATACGAACTGTAGCTTATGTAAGGAGAACTCAGCATTTGGGCTGTTGCTGAATTAAATTTCCCGTCGGAGATACAAACCTGATATAGAAATATCAATTTGTATTCAAATACGTGCTTTAAGGATCAATATACCTAAATGATAGTACTAGGCCTGTAACCTGTGTAATAAAGTACACATATCGGGCCACGACATAATAAATTTAACTATTTAAATAAAAAAGTGAATAAATCAGCAAATGTACATATGGCCCAACTAGAAGCATCCTTTATCACACACACACACACACACGCGCGCGCGCACGCGCACGCGCACGCGCACACGCACACGCACACGCGCACACGCACACGCACACGCACACGCGCGCGGGCATGAGCACATGCGCACGCTTATGCACATGCGCGCACGCGCATGCGTCCAGGCGCTCACCCGCCTGCCATCCCTCCCTTCCACCCTCCCCATGCACACACGCACATACACATACAAGCGATAAGTAATCTGCTCAAGATCGCTGCCAGACAATATTTCCTTTATCACTTTTTCAGCAGCCTAGTTGCAAAGTCTTGCGACGTCCTTTATTAATAAATCATCGGCTGTCATTAAAAGTATAATATTCTCCTTATAGTCCATTCCTAGAAATTTAGACATTGCGTAAAAATATTAATAATCCATTAAGAACATATGTTTATTGGTAGTAAAATATCCTCTACCACGAGCATGTCTAAAGACACCCGGTTGACGTTGACTTCTCTTACTGATCAAGTGCAATGGAACTTTCATAATGACTGTGTACTATAAATAATATATGCATGTGTCTAATACGTCTCAACTGATTGTATCATAGCGGTCATAAAGCATTATAAAATGATAACTGCCTATAACGAACACATGCAATGCATTTGGGGAGGCACATGATGGTCGTTCGTTAATCATCAGTGTCTGGTGAAAGAATACTGATAATGATGGCTCCTCGTTCTGTTGTATCAATACCGTGCATCATTTGTGTCAGCCTCTTCGTGGTTACTTTTTAAATGATCTACATTTGTTCATTAGATAATGTTTTGTCCTATGTAGTAACAGGATTTCAGTGAAATACACCAGGATTTACTTATCAAGGAATACACTCAGTTCATCCTTTGTTTTAATACGCGGCATGGATTGTCTTGCCGTCATTCTGCCCATTGACGTTGAGTCTGTAATGTGGAAAACACAGTCTTTGAGTTCCCTCTGTTGATGCTCTCGTGTAGCCCTTTGGTGCATTCTTAACAGTGGTCATCAAAAAACCTCTTCACCATAACTCTCTGACTTAATCGTGCACCATATTAATAAGTAGTTGCCAAAATCAGCGCAGGGTTTTACATCTGGAGGTTTCGCAAATACGTGAACACTTGTCATTACATCAATAACCTTCCTAGCTTGTGGTGATTCTTCTGAAATTATAAGTAACTCAGGGCCATCCTATCTTTGTACTTCATCCAGGAGAGAGTCAAGTATTCTTAATAATTTATCTTTGCATTGCGCCTCGACAATGAACTGTCTGGTATAAACCAGAACCGTGGTAATGCAGTAAATTCATACTCGGCAATATATTTTTATATCTTCCCCAGACGTGAGCGGGAAATAATCACGAGTGTTGTAAATAAGGACATGTCATCCTTCAGTGTAACCATCTTCTCTTTGATCTTTATCATATACGTGCTCACAGATTCACTTAATCAGTATTGATATGCTCATTCACGAACATATTATACACGGTCAATTACACCCTGCTCGTAGATATCCTGCTACACAGCATTTGACATCATGACATTTGTTAACATATTGATGTGGTAACTTTCTATGTAGACGCACGGATTGGTAATCGCATTCTTTGCAGTCATCGTGGTAATTGATAGTTCCAGATGCTGATTGGGTCTAGTGTCAGACATGCCCACCATTTCATGCGCATCTCAAGTCATCGTGATCAGCTCTGATGCAGCTAAGAAAACTAATTCAGGAGCTTCCAGATTTAGTGTTTTGTCGATCAGACAACCAGGAACTTTGATTCATTGATCGGTTGGTGTATTCAAGTGCATGGCCCGTACCAGTATCACAGATGGGAATATGATTTCTTTCGCCACTGAAGTTCCAATTCACAAAATCTTGTAACACGTCTATGTGACTCAGCTGAACCGCTTTCATGTTAGCCCAGGGAACTGGCACCATTCCTGAATACTTCTGTTTGTCATAAGCAAAAGCGTATTTACTGACCTCGTCAAGGAAAGCAATGTAGAACATAAAATTGCACTCCCGTGCAGCCCAGATAACCATCAGTCCTGAGCGACTACGACAGCAACGATGCCCTGGCCATGTTTAGGACAGTCAGCAAAGTGTTCCATCTACTCTCTAAACGTTAACTGATTCCTGGCTAGTTGACGCTTCTGGTATTATAGGAATTTGTGCTGAAGGCAGGCTCTTATCAGCAAGTGACCAGGCTAATAGTCAAGTCATATGCTTAGGAAGAAACGGGCTTAAGGTTTGATTAGTACCGCCAGCTTGAAACTCTGTATAAAAAGCTCCGTTAGGTTTGGTGTTGATAACCATATTACATGGTTACTGGATCTGTGGATGCTACGGGGAGAATCTTGCAAGAACGATGCCGTACACCTCTTGCTAGATCCAGCTATATGTGGCCTCTATGTCTCTGATGCCTGTGATATATTGCTGCTGCTGTCGCAAGGGATGTTCTTTTGTCATCATTGAAATAAACATATCTTTGACAACAAATGGATGTATATATCCTCCCTCAACAGTTATTTGATTTATTACAGAATTAGTATCTTGTGTTTCTCTAGAATCTATTCTAAGTATATGGCCATAATTAACAGATAACCCTAATTTGTTCACAAAATATACAAGTTTCCTGCTACGCGTAGCTTGATATATTGTGCCATCTATGACTAACAGTTGACGGAATTTGCGGTTGTATTCGGATATAATGTCTTTGGTTGCACATACTCTGGTACTCTAGGCATACACTATATGTCTTGTGCAATAGACAGAGAATTCTTATGAAATGTGTTACATGTTATGCTAGAAATTTGAAGGTGTACTGGTAAACCATGCAGCAACCAGAGCAGGATGATGGATAACCGTTTCGGAACAGTCATGTTTAGTGGCATGTGTTTGACTAGATGAACCAGAAAGATGCCAGGTATCAGCATGTTCAAGAACTGTTCTCAGATTCTTGTATTAGTTTGGAAAATATTTCAACAAGCAGGTCTTGGGAACCCGGCATCTGACAAGTGTGAACTAAGTTTTTTGCTTTATCTGTTTTCGACCACACTTAATAATGGTTATTTGATTGAATTGAAGCATATTCATATATGTTTCCTTTACATCTGCCATGATTAGAAAGTGTTTTGAGCAAACGAACAAATTCTACACCAGCTAATATGATGACCATAGTGTCATTTGTTGATATACTAGGAGATTGAGAAGCTGATGCATTTGAACATGAATCATACTTTCTCGTCAGGTGAACATGCTGTGACTAACAGGTGTAGTGATAGCCACCATCAATTTCATGTGCATTGCGAGAATTGGGCGCAGAATTCAGCTGGACTTTCCCTTTGTCATTGGCCGTTGCTTCGACATCATTTCGACTGGTTTTCCCCTGCTTGAAATAATGAAACTGCATGCAATGGAGCCATGTTTTTGGTCTGAAATAAGTATTTCTGGAAAGATTATCCACTGGAAGAGCATGTGTACTTTGTAGTGTCGACTATGTCGACTATGCATGGAACACTCAGCAATAATCAAGTTTGAGGAGAGATGGGCCTTATGAAACCTGGAGTCAATCCATATTGTAATGATTTTGATAGCGAGTCTTTGCACATTCTAAGTGTCTCTTGTAGCAGACATAACTACAGCATGCACAATAGCAAATGGTTCTGGTAATAGCTAAATAACCAGGCTCTTCTTTGTACTTCTATAACTTTTATCCATGTCTGTGCAGTCACACTAAAGATATGCTAGAAATCAGTAAATAACTTGGATACATTAAATGCACGTAAACGTCGTCCCACACTTTGAAACCATAGTGACCCTTCCCAATGCCAAATAACAGATACAAAATGTAAACACGTTTTACACAGTTAGAAATATTCTGGTTAATGTTGTAAAATTTAACTAAACGCCCTTGCTGCTAAGGACAGCACCTGCATCCATTAAATTATTTGCAAAATATTTAACAAATTACCTGTCTAGTTGCTTTGAAATATAGATAACAAAATTCTAATGTTGAAAGTGTTAACCCTTTCGACACTACATACCAAATACAACAGTTTCTTTATGATGTAAATAGTTTCTGTTTCAAACTATTTTTAAAATGATTTGATTGGAAGTGGTTACCTAAGGCAGCAACACACTGCCACCAGTCAAAATCCTTTTAAAAATATTTAACAATTGCATTGAAAATGAGTTACTGGGATTTCACTATTAAAAGGGTCAAGCAAATTAACATTAATCTTTGCCCTAATGAGTATTTCTACTTCTGTATATATAGTAGATAAAATATATCTAAATATGTAGTCAATTCTACGTATGTTATAATGGTCCAAATTGATGTCACCTCTGTACATACGCAAGACGTGGCTGCTTAAATTAGCCATATTTCTGCAATAAAAAGCCAAAGCATGGAAACCAATTAAAATACAGCAAACTAGCCATGAAATAATGGCAACATGGTTATTCCGATTCACATGCACGTGTAGAATAAGAATATCATGGTTGCCTGCTTTATACCCAAAATTCCCACGGAACTTATTTTGGCAACCCATGCTCTCGCATGGGATACTACTACACATATGTATCTCTAATTGAAAAAATGGTATATAAATATTCATTTCTCGCGATAGTCCGGCAATTTCTAGTTCAGCTCTGCTCATGCTTCGCGCATGTTGTGATCGATTTTTATACTTTGCACACTTTCAAGATAACTATACAGGCCAGCAGTAAACTATTTTGAAACTAACTTGACTGGATATTGTTGCTGCCTTAGGCTCAAAAGTTCTAGTCACATTGGGTACAACTTTTTCAATATAATATTAAATAATAGCTCCATCGAAGACATACAATTCGTGCATTTGAGGGACTTTTAAATGTTCACGACTGAGCTTAATATGCCATTCATTACACATTATGATTGTGATGTCAGCCAACCTGTGACGTAGTTGATCATGACATGGTACTCTTGAGCTACAAATCTGATCGCTCCATTTGTCAGCAGACTAACCATTCAGTTCTGCTTTCATAAGCTTCAGTTCCAGCCCATTAAAGCGATCTCTCGTGTCCGAGTGTGTACGTGATGTTGTAAAGTAACCATGGCGTTGATATTTGAAAGGAGAGAATCACAGCAGCATGCATAGCTTTGGTGCGCTGATAATAATTATATCCATGTTAACTTTGACTAGTATATTCAACATAATGATGACAACAATATAAGCATGTCTCCTTATTTAATCGGTGTCCTCGTACTGTAAATTATCTGGTCAAGATGCAAAGGATTCCGCTCCATATGTCCGGATCATCAATAATGCTCCCTGAAGCTATTTTCTTTACAATTACAATTGATAATTAGTGTCACTAGCGCTAGGCGTGCAGCTTTGTCTCATCAAGCCTTAGAGCTTCTATCTGTGAGTGACCAGAATTGACTCTATTCAAAAAGCTAATTTGACAGGCGGAAAAATAAAGATAAGATTTACACCAAACACCACTCTCACCGTGAATCTTAATTGATTACGTGCATTTTGGAAGCAAAATCTGGTCGTCTATAGGACATAGGGTCGATATTAAGGGCTCATCGGTCTGTGACCATATCAGGTTATAGAAAATATATATGAATTATCATCACACAAGTGTATTAATACTGGAGGGCTCAAGAACATCCTACTGTCACAACTTGATACCCGGATGTTATAGAATATCACGGTAAGACATAAATAGTGCTGAATTTCAACATGACAAGTGTTGCGTTTCAACACAAACGCCCGTTATTTACCAACAATCTGGGAACTAAATACACGAGAATAGATACAGGCCTACCACTTTAGTTGCACAACAAGAATATTGACACTAATACTTCGTTATCTATCTTTAAAAGATATAGTTTTTGATGATTTAGACAACATTCCAGCCAAGCATAGATGCCGGTTTTAGGTCTAGATTTTAACTATTGCGCAATTTGTGACGTCTGCTTCAGTGTTTATTTACGTATCGTCTGGCTTCCAAGCATACAGATTCAATTGACGTCAGCGGAGTATAATTGACATGCACGACTATCCGTTTTTATCTCCATATACAAGTGTTGCCCATCTATTTGTGCGTACATCCGGTCATGATACTGATTTATTCATTCTTCTGGCACGAATCATGGATAAAAACAAATTGAACGGAAATATTCTGCACAATACTCACATATTCTAACATTGATTTCTGATTGTGCAATAAATATTCCGATTGACTGATGAGATCTAAATGAATTTCGATCACTTTCGACACCATGCCAAATTTATTGACTATTAGTTGTCTCCTATCTCTGTTGTTACGCATGCAATCAGCTAGCAATGACCAAGTCCATGTGGCTAATCAAGTATTTACGTTTTCAGACCTTAGATAGCTTTGGACATAATCTACCACTCATATAACAGTAATTAGGTTAGTCTGATCTAGATTCTGAGAAGGTTCTTAAAGATGAATGGGTCCATTTCTAGCTGTTCCACGGCTATTATTAGTTAAGTCACGCATATTACTAGCTATGCCACGCCTACTACTATCTATACCACTCCTATTATTAGCTAAGACACGTCTCTTACTAGCTATGCCACGCCTATAACTAGCTATGCTACGCCTATTATTATCTATGCCGCGCATATTATTAGCTAAGGCTCGTCTCTTACCACCTATGCCACGCCTATTACTATCTATGCCTATTACTAGCTAAGTCACGCTTATTGCTATCTATGCCACGACTATTACTAGCTATGCCACGCCTCTTATTATCTAAGACACGTCTCTTACTAGCAATGACACGCCTATAATTATCTACGGCATGTCTCTTACTAGCTATGCCACGCCTGCCGTAATGCACCAGAGTCTCAAGATGACGAGCACCTGGCCATAAAGATGTAGTTACATCTTTAAGGAACAGCATTAATCCGTTCACTGAGAACCAGTGTTAGTAATTATGTAGTTATGTTTGTGTATTTTCTTGAAGCGAATACTACTGATATGTGTCATGATTAAATAGCCATATTCGGCAGTAGAATAATATGAGCAGTAGAATAATATGAGGATTAATTGCCCGCATAAAATAAGCTATAATGATGTATTACAATTCGTGGACACTATTAGTGATGATGTAAATATAGTGATGTAGATTGATGAGTAAAGCATAGCGCAGCTAGCAGCTGTGAATGGCTTATACAATTCGTAACATAAGTCGGCAATTATATAATATAGCAATGTAGATAGACAAGTCGGCATAGCGCAAAATAGCAGCTTTAAGTAATCTTTATAGGCGTCATACATCGATAGTAGATGTAATATTTGTAGATTTTATAAATAACACAAAGGCTGTTATTAGTAGGCTATGGAGTTAGCGCAGAGCAACAGCTATGAGTAACGTCCATAGACGCCATATATCAGGTTCAATTTTAGCAGATTATGCTTGCATAGAATGGACTATAGAATTATATAGAATTTGTAAAACAGAAGATAGTGGTCTTGTACTTAACGACATGGGCAGAAAGCTGAGTTTCATACGAAACCAAGCGAATTATGCTTGCATAATATAGAGTGTAGAAAATACATACAATTCGTAAAACATGAGCTTGTAGTTATAAATTTAACGACGTGGACAGATAACCAGTTTCGTAAGAAATTAGATTATTTGTGAACACTCTTTGAACAAATTGTGATTGGTCCTGATCTATTAATAGCTTCAAGCCTGAGTTTCCCGCCAATGGAGGAATGTTATTGGCTACAGATTTGTTCAAGTCCAATTTAGGGGTGCACCGGGTTCAACAATTGTTGGCAAAGTGGATCTCTTTTTTTGAACTGACGTGCCTGTGCAGTACATACCAAGCAGCAAGGTGACACACCAGGGGACTGGGATTGAACCAATCAGATAGGTTTGTGTGAACTGTGCCGTTTTTTTAAAACTAAATGAAGGTAGGAGGTTGTGCCAGGGAGAATGTATATAAGCAGCTGTAATATCAATATGATTATGATTGTATCACCAGTCATCCGTAAGTACAGACATGGTAGCTCGTGTTGTAAGTTTGACAGACTGTTAGTCTGATTGTTTGAATAGAATAATTTACTAATTCTCTGTACTTTTTGTATACCGTTTTATCTGTTGGTGATTTATCATTGAAATTTATGTCTATGGTACCTTAATAAAAGTATATATAATCAAGTTAAGCGTAGATTATTTTAGTTGTCGTCAAAGGAAAACTACCAATTCCCGTACCTGGATAAGTCGGATAAGTTAGGCAGGCCCAGATAGTCAATATAAACACGCTTCTGCGTTATCGCTTGAAGAAGGCGAGTCGACTATCATCTTTGTTCACCATTAGAGGCAAGAGTAGATGCAGCTGCACACACACTTTATCTTTAGTAGCGACAGATCCATCGGAGCATTAGTTGAGAACCGATAGTCATAATCAATTATCCTTTCATGTGAACCGATATTGTAAAAAATGACAGACCGACCGACGCCAGACGGTCTTGAGATTATCACTATACATTTATGCCATTTGGTACTGTCTGTTATTTTATCTGTTTAAAAAATAATTGTCGTGCCAAATATGCCCCTGTGCTCACGTCCGTGATGCATTCCACTCGGCGTATCTGCGCGCACAGGCGCATAATGAGGTCGTTGTCACGTATATGACAAAAGATCTGGAGCAACAGGGCACACACTATAGCAGTCGTTTCTTTATTAGTGTGAATACAGTCATAAGGAAAGGGTAATAAAACATGTTATGAAGCAGACTCAGTTGCCTGTTGCGATAGCCAAGTGAGTGGAACAATAATGAGTATATAGCGGAGCTATGTTTTAATCATACACTATGAGACCCATCCACTTCACGACTAGCTTCACACTACTGGTGCTCATCAGGCAGAGGCAGAGTTGGAATTTATTTCCCTTGATTTACGAATCGAGCTCAATACCACAGGAGTGCAGGCGGCTGATAGACTGGAATTAGTACAGTAGTATGCCTACCTACTGCTTACGGTCTGTCAACCACCTATAATCATTAGAAAATTAACCATTAAATTCTGTATCGGTTCATGAGAGATCTGATAGACTTGGCCTAATGTATTAGCCACATACGGGATACATATAGCGCCGGTATTTAGCACCAAGTATTGGTATATCACTTGTACAACTAAAGCCAAGAGAGACAGCCCTTATATGTGACAAAAACGGTTAGGCAACATTGTGGTATTATAACTGAATTACGTTGTTGTATTATCGGCCACTGGCCATTTTAACAGTAGATATCCTAGAGAACCTGTAGCCAAGTATATATGACGAGATGGCGCTTTTAAATAAGAGAAAGCCTTTTAGTACCAGTGAAGTAGAACGACCCTTTACGAAGCAGTCTGTAATCTAGCCTCCCTAATTTAAATGTCTGGATACTGACAGGATAATTGAACCACTAGGCTGGTTTGTATTGGCGATGGTAATATGTGGCATAGGATCTCGCTAAACCACAATACCTACTGACAATTACAATCATTTCGATACATTTCATTTCATTTCACCTAAATATCATATGAAGATATATATCCAAATGTGCAACAGTCATTTAACCGTTACTATTATAGTCCAGTCAATCTAAGAAAAATTGTAGGTGCACCTCGGCAAAATTGAAACAGAATCTCTGTCAGTAGATTTATGGCGAAGAAGCAATGACATATTACCAAAGAAAAATCTACCTAATTCTGACGGTGGGAAATATATAATTTTATTTGTTATTACTCGCACTTTTTTGCGCCGCACTTAGTACTGCTTTGATGAGCGGTACACTTCCCTTACGGTCGTCACTTCAGAATTTAAGTCGCTTATTCTCCCTTTATTCTTCCTTATGATCCATTTTTAAACTGGCACAGTTATTTAATGCTATGTTAGGTGTAAATCGCTGCTTTATAAACATTCATTTGTACATCAGTTACTAAAATATCTGCCATGCAACCGGATTTCTAATTTTCTTCTTACGTGTTATTTGTAGTGTAGACCCCAGCTATCTGCTCTAGGGGAATGACAAACAAATACTTTAATTCTTAGTGCTGAAAAATGCTATTTCTACCCTGAACCATGATGTGTGATTACTTCTTAACAATGATCGATGATAAGAATTGACAAATTGGCAAAAATTCACGATATTGCAAAAGAAGATAACGAACGTTAACAGAAAACGCTTAAAAGTTAACCCTACCGAACATGGGCCGCCACCCAGGGCTACCCGAAAATAAGCGCCACTAAGCAATTGGAAGACTCGCTGCTGGGCAGAGCGTTCGCGCTGTTGCTCGACATTTTAATGTTCACGCCTCAACCATTTCTCGTCTCCGCCAACGTGAGCAGGAAATTGGACATGTTAATGACCGACCACGATCTGGCAGACCGAGAGCAACAACACCACGAGAAGACCGTTACTTAGTGACGTCATCACGACGTCACAGGTTTGAGACGGCGCTGCGGCTGTCCCGTAATTTGCACACCGCTACCGGCACTACAGTGCATGCACAAACTGTGCGAAGCAGACTCCATGATGCTGGACTGCATGCCCGTCGTCCACTTGTTGCTGTTCCACTTACAGAGCGTCACATCGAGAATCGGTTTGCATGGGCACTCCTCATAATTATGGCGTGCTCAACAATGGAGCCACGTTTTGTTCAGTGATGAGTCGAAGTTTTGTGTGGATGTGGCGGATGGTAGGCAACGGGTTTGGCGACGTTTAGGAGAACAGTATGATGCAGCCAACATCATTCAGCACGGCAGATTCGGTTGGGGCAGTGTCATGGTGTGGGCTGGAATCCATGAAAATGGCAAAACAGATCTTATTGTGATTCGCGGAAATTTAACAGCTCAACGTTACCGTGAAGAAGTTGTCGCCCCTGTTGTGATCCCTTTTATGCAGCATCATGCAGACTTCCAGCAAGACAACGCCCGTCCTCATTCAACTAGGGTCACCAGTGATTTCCTTGAGGCTAACAACGTTCCGGTGTTGGACTGGCCAGCGCGATCACCGGACCTGTCTCCTATCGAACACATGTGGGACATTCTTGGCCGTATGGTGTGTGAGAACCATCCACATCTTCACAACGTGCGGGAGCTGAAAGCTGCACTGCTCCAGGAATGGGATGCGATTCCTCTTCCTGACATCAGGTGCTCAATTCGAAGCATGAGAAAGCAATGTACGGCAGTGGAGGTCACAACCGGTATTGACAAATCTGTGTCATTATTTAAATTGGACCCTTCCGTTGAATGATGCTGTGTTAAAGGCGCGATGCTAGCATTACAGTAACAAGAGCCTGTTGTTCAAATTGGAAAATGACCAATCAATTAAATAATATGTTTGAATCAAATTATTGTTTTTGTTAAATAACATTTATACAGTAATATTCTCAGTGTTGCTAAACATTTTTGGTTCAGTATATGTTTATGCGTATAAGAAGACTGTGTTATAAACCACATATCCTAGCGTGCTTCCATCAGAACAAAAATAAAATCTGTTTAAACCAACATCAATGATCAACCAGTCAAATTTGTTTCAAAATATTCAGTTTAGCTTTCTGGAAATCACTAGACAGGGAGTTCAGCGATCGATCGATCCCAACATGCTCGAGGTGTAGGTGGGGCTTAGCTAGAGGTGGGAGGGACATAGCTAAAATGAAAAGCGTATTAGCGAGCTCCCGGCAATCGGTTATGCCGTTATACTCACTTAATAGACCGCCAAGTTGTAGGAATTGTATGTCTATGTTCTATTTAATAAACATTATGCAAAATACTTTGAAAGTACATTGACTGGGGCGTTTTTGCCGCCATAAACAGTAACATCGTCCAGTCAAATTAGTTTTAGCAACTTGACGGTCTATTAAGCAATTATAAAAGAATAACTGATTGCACGCTGCGTGCTAATAGACCAAGCTATGCACCGCCCATCTCTATCTAAGCTCCACCCACACCTCGAGCGTGTTGGGATCGATCGATCTCTGAACGCCCTGATTAGTGATTTCCAGAAAGCTATACATGTAAGCTACTGAATATTTTGAAACCAATTTGACTGGTTGATCATTGATGTTGGTTTAAACGGATTTTATTTTTGTTCTCATGGAAGAATGCTAAGATATGTGGCTTATAACACAGTCTTCCATATGCATAAACATATAATACGTTGAAAACTGAAATAATCATCATCTATAACCCGTCTCCTGAGTCAACTTAGACTGCAATTTTTTCAAAATATTGCGTGGGCGCTTGAGACCCATTAAAATGTAATAAGTTGTTATTTCCTTAACATGATTGAAAATTGATTCCCTGAACTTTCTATGACTCTGCCGATCGCTACATGCAGTCGGAGTTGTTTAAAGCTCGACTAGTTAATTTTAATCTGTCAGGGTAAGAACCAATCAATTGTCCTTATGCTATACATCGACCCTTGTACATTGTCATGGCTAAAAGCGCCGATTTTCAGAACTTTAATAATGATCAACCCTTTGGACTAATGGAAACGTCTTCTGCAATTGTCCCTACTCTACAGCTCGACTGTTTAGAACCCCTCATGATTGCATGAGTTCCCAGAGTCAGAAAAAGATGTGTTCAGACATGTAGCCTGTCAATCATCTGTATGCTATGCATTAACTCTCGTCCAGCATTTCGTTAATGACTATTAAGCTCGCCTAATTGGATACCTGGAGACCCGTGATTTAATGAGGGGGCATGGCTTTGTCATCAAACGAGTTCCCGAGAAAAAAACGTGTCCAGACATGTAACCCGGTCATCCCTCATTATGTAATACATTAACCCTTGAGTGTTTGGCATGGCCCCAAGAGATCATCCTTAATTACACCCATTAACCCTCGTCAATCAGCATTATGCTAATTACCTTTAAGCTTTGCAGCGCTGGATGCCTGGAGGCACGTGACTTAACGAGGGGGCAGGGCTTCGCGATCGAACGAGTCCAGATATGTAGCCTGTCAATCATCCTTAATTACCCTCATTAACCTTTGTCAATCATTATGCTAATCACCTTTAAGCTCTCCTTATTGGATGACAGGAGGCACATGATTTAATTATGGGGGGGGGGTGTGTGTGTGGCTTATGGGCAACCTTTACATCTAACATCCAATCACAATGGCGGAGAGCTGGGTGGTTATTTTCATAACTTTTCAAAAGGCGGTGAGATCAAAGGAAAAAAGGTGTTAAAATAACAAAGGAGAGAACAAAGGAAAGAACACGAGAAAAAGGTGTGAAAATAACCGCCCAGCTCGCTGCTCCTCTACTTGTAAATACACATTAAATTTTGTCGCGGTTCAAATTGATTTGATTGTTAAGCCAGCTAACGTTTGATTGTGTTGTTCTGTGTGGTCGTAGACGTGCTGCACTAGGTCATGAGAAGGGGTCCATCACCGCTTAATCAAATAAAACCCATCAACATTATAATATGTAGAGTGCAGCACTGAAACAGTGGTGGTGATTGTGTTTGTGCTTTCACACCAGCTAAAACTCGATAAGCTAGATATAAAATTTGTTGTTTAAGATGTCATAATTGAAAAATAGATTTAATTCAGGCACACACACGTAAACTCCAACTTGCTTACATTTATTATTTTTAAATGATGTCTTGGTATATGGAAATACATTGCATTCAGAAAGAAATTAGGCTTGTATGCATTCTTGAAAAATATAACAAGTGTGTGGATTATCACCTACCACACCAAGCTTAGTTTACGCCATCATAGATTGCTATATTATAACATAATTTAATAACTTGGTCACGATACTCATACCAAGGGCGGAATATCAGACGGGGAAAATGGCACGAGGAAATTACAGAAATCTTAGTTCAGTATATCATTTTAAAGTAACCACTTGTGATTCTCCTAATTTAGATAGACACTATAAATAACACGTAAGAAGAAAATTCGAAATCCGTTTACACGGCAGCTATTTCAGCAACTGCTGTACAAATGAACGTCCATAAAGTATAGATTTACACCTAACATAACACTAAATAAGCGTGTCAGTTTAAAAAAGGATGCAGGGAAGAATAAATGAAAAATAAGCGATTTAAATTCTGAGATGACGAGCGTAAGGGTAAGATATACGCTCTCATCAAATCAGTAATAAGCGCTCCGCAAAAGAGTGCGGGTTATAACAAATAAAATAATATATTTCCCACCTTCAGAATTGGGTAGATTTTTTGGGTCATATGCCATTGCTTCATCGCCACAATTCTACCGACAGAAATTTTGTTGCAATTTTGCCGAGGTCATTTTTTAATTGACTGGACTATTAGCCCGCATAGCCATGGTGTGTCTAGTCTGTGCTTGTTTAATAGCAATACAAGATGTAAGCCAATCATGAACCTGGAGCCGAATCAAAAGATGCGAGACTACATTAGATAAATGTTTACCCGCCTTTTTATGAATACGAAAAGTGGTTGGGTCAACGAAATACGTGCGGGTAGATGGGCAGGACAGTGAGTAAGTTACGCAGCCTTCCTGAATATGGCTCCATTTGTCAGATTCATGAAATTTTACCTGATTGTAATGTTTTTTGAACAAGTGAGATGCACTATTTTTGTGACAGACTTTGTCTGAATTGACTAGCTGACCAGCTAACTGACCAACCAACCGACAGGTCGACCAATTGACTGACAAACCAACTGTCTTAATGCACGATGAAATGACAGCCCGACTGGATGACAGACCAACCAACCGACCAACCGATCGACCGACCGACCAACCGACCGACCCATCGACCAACCCATCCACCCACCCACCCACAACTAACCAACCCACTGATGAACTGACCAACCGACTGACGTGACGAACTCAAGACCACCAGATCGACCGACAGAATGAATGAATACACGAATTAATGAAGGCATGAATGGATTGGATGACATACAAACAGACAGACAGGCAGAGAGACGGACGGACGGACGGACGGACAGGCAGGCAGTTAGTAGTTGTGAGTCTAAAATGGTATTGGTGTAATGTTCCCGAGTAACACTTTTCATTGTCATACACAGATGTTCTCACTTTACAGATCTGTCAAAAAACTATATAAGCAGGTCAATCTGGTTTCTCATCACACCTTAACATAGAGATAACGGCGTTTCATGAATATAATTAGAGGAGGAATCGTATTTCAAAAGGTAAATGCATAAAGAACGATTACAGCAGGTTTTCCACTCTGTTCCCTAGTCATATTACGCTGTACACACGAAACTCATTGCGTCTGAGTGGAACACTTTAGAATGCATTATTGTTGCGTTTTCAATATCCCGTTGTACGTGCCCCTCAAGAAACTGGCATCCTCTCTAGTGCATGGTCACTTGCTAAACACCCCACCTGATCACGTCACTGAATCGTACTGGCAGCAAATTGTATCTAGAAGCTAGATGAGTGGTGACATATTGACCGTGGTACCACCGAAGGGCAAACTTGACTTTTGTCCATTTATCTGAAAATGAAGATACATCTTTGTGGCGCCAAGTGTAATATCATGGATCCTACTCTAGAATTAACGGCGGTTCCTACTATATGGTGACGTTGCTGGTTGGCCAGGAGGAATGGCCATGGCGAAATTGCATAACATAATCAGTAACAACGCAATCGCATTATTGTATAGTGAATACCAGGCAAATCCGATTTGGCAGTCAATGTCCGCGCATATCGCAGAGGTCCCCATCACCGTTCAGTCATTGTCAAAGCAAACACATGGACACAAATGTGAAATTGGTTTCTTCAATGTTGGCCTGGAGTTAGCCAGATCATGAGTCAGTGTGCCATTTAACTGGTGGCTGAAGTAAGAAGCGATGGATATATGTCTATATTATTTGCAGAATTACATTGTGATAATGCTACTGGCAGATTCATACATGATATGTTGTCTTGGCCCAATGGGTCCCAGCGTGCGTGAAATGTACCTTAATATACCCTTCATATTAATGGTAATATATACGTGCCACCCACGTATGTTAGGATCCTTTTATGTGCTTTGAACCTTGAATTCACAGAAACCCCTTTCAAGATAATTATCCAGGTAAACTGTGGAATATTTTGAGACTAATTTGACTGCATGTTTTGGCTGCCTATGGTAACTGCACCTCCCAGTAATATTAGTTTCAGAATATTCAGCAGAATCTTCGTACACTTGACGGACTTCCCAAACTTTATGACGTAGAATTCTCCGTTAATTATGCTTTTGCCATCAACCTATATGTGACGTAATTGACATGACGTCATATACTGTAGCGACAGATCAGACCCCTATTTTAAGCATAGCGTAATAGTAAACACAAATTGAGGGTTGATTTCCAGTAACCCTGTATTAACTAACAACATGGCATGGGTTGCCATAATTAAAATTGCTTTATCAGTGTGACCAAAGCTCTTACAACAGCAGATGTCACATTAAGGGAGTTGAATTCATGCCAGCCATTGATTGAAATACACATTCAATGTCTATCTTTTAATGATGTTACCAAACATCGAAATTTTATGAAAACTGTGCATGCACCAGAATATACGTCTTTTTAACCAGGTAAGAAAAGTACAAATCTTTTCTCAAAGGCTGTGCATTATCAAATAACATAGAACTCAAGGCGCGCAGCATAAGATCATTCTACTATTTACATCTGCCTTACCTGTGAGGATCCAGTGACATGGAACCACAAAGTTATAAGGCGTGGCACTTGTGACCATATATATAGTGGCCGCACGAGAATGTAGTTTCCAGTAAGCTTTGGAGCTGATTTATTACGAGATGCTTGTAGTCACCCACGTTCTGCGACAATTAAGGGTGCATAACTCTGGGATGAATCATGATTTCAGCCAATACGATAAGTTGGGTGAACAATGTCTAAGGCGACCTTGACTTCAGTGGGAAAAATAGAAATTTATTTCAAGCAGCATCTTCATATCATATCAAGACAATTACTAAAACTTGAAGACATTGGAAAACTGCAGCTATATACAATTTAAAGAATTTCTTAAAGGTAATTGACCATGCTCCCTAGCGGAAATTCAATAATATGACACTAAACTATGTCACGATCTACATATACCATATAACAGATTGGAATTGTCCAAATCTAATCCCTTTATACAAGGCATAAAATCATAAGGTTTTAAAACAAACATAACCGTACACACACAAATCATTACACACAATTCCTTTAAGAAAAGCGTCAAGCAGAAGATTATAAACAATTATTAAAGTACATGTCCTCACAGCTTTCTCACAGACAAATATCTCAATTTCAACACAACCACAGAGAAAATGTCATATTTTGGCACTTTTGGTTTTATGTTTGCGTTAAAGAGTTCTGTTGGGAAAACCCCCGTGGGTTGACTGTAACCTATTCTAGTGACCGTGCAAAGTACAGCGCAGCTCTTGAGTGAGTTGGAATGTCGCCTTAACAAAAACAGAAAATGTTAGTTAAAACAATTTCAAACCGATGCAAGAAGTGTTGTGTCGAGTGTTTTTGGCGTTATTGGAGTGGGCGATATTGCTTCCCAAGGCAACCCTGTCTTCCAATCCAATTGTGTCAGGAATTCTCAACAACACAGTTCAACATATTCAGCAAGACGTTTTACTTTGTTTGGCGGACGTGTTAACTTATTTCTGAGTTGTACTGTAGTGATGCCCATTTAAACGATAATAGCAAACACTATACAGTTTATACAAATACATGTAGTCATGAAAGTAGGGGAAAAAAGTAATAAAAATGATGCTAACTTTTATGTTGATGATAGTGACGATGATAATATTAGGGTAATGATAGCGATCATGATAATACTAATGCTAATATTTATATCTGTTTGCTACGTGTTGTAGTTGTTGCTGTTATATTTATTTGTATTGTTTATAGTGGTTATTATAGTGAAGATGAGGAAGACCAAGTTGATGATAATAGTGATTTTTCTGGTATCCATCCCGTATCTGATTTCTACAAATTTTCTGGAAATCCAATGAATTACCACTCATCCCCATGCAATGGCCTGGTTTCAACAAAACGTTAATGAAAGGATCCTATGGCGATGAACTTCAACACTTCTTACAAGAATCTTGATTTATCCAATCGTGTTGAGGTCCATCCTATACTTTCTGAAAATCCTCTAAAGCGTATCTCCCAATCACTTGTCAATGTTTATAGTGATGATGATGATGATTATCATAATAATCATTCATGATGGTAATCGCTGTGATAATGCTACCTGTAAAACAGTTATAAAAATGTTAATAATTATATTGGTGATGATCATCTTAATACTAATGCTACTACTACTACTACTACTACTACTACTACCACTACTACTACTACTACTACCACTACTACTACTACTACTGCTACTACTACTACTACTACTACTACTACTACTACTACTACTACTACTACTACTACTACTACTACTACTACTACTACTACTACTACTACTACCACTACTACTACTACTACCACTACTACTACTACTGCTACTGCTACTACTACTACTACTACTACTACTACTACTACTACTACTACTGCTACTGCTACTACTACTACTACTACTACTACTACTACTACTACTACTACTACTACCACCACCACCACCACCACCACCACCACCACCACCACCACCACCACCACCACCACTACTACTACTACTACTACTACTACTACTACTACTACTGCTACTACTACTACTACTACTACTACTACTACTACTACCACCACCACCACTACTACTACTACAACTACTACTACTACTACTACTACTACTACTACTACTACTACTACCACTACTACTACTACTACTACTGCTACTACTACTACTACTACTACTACTACTACTACTACTACTACTACTACTACTACTACTACTACCACCACCACCACCACCACCACCACTACTACTACTACTACTACTACCACTACTACTACTACTGCTACTGCTACTACTACTACTACTACTACTACTACTACTACTACTACTACTACTACTACTACTAGTAGACATTGGCTCCCCATTAGGTGAAGCAGAGCAGTCACTGCTCAATTTTGGTCTTACCTTTGTCCCAACACCAAAACCTAAAACAGGTTTGGATGCTCTTTTAGATAATGGCTGTATGGAAACATCTGAATTTAGTCACCGTATTAAGTTAGCAGACTTCTTTCGTAACTCTAATAGTAACATTCCACCATTCATTCAAAAGACTGGCTGGGCACCAAACGTAAAAATCCTGGACCCAGCGATCGGTGAAAGCATAGAACTCTTTTCAGAACGTGTTAAAAATTCTACATTCCCTAATGATCAACCAAATTTACCCTATGAGGAACGCCAGGCCTTAATTGAATTGTCTAAAAACAGCGAAATTGTCATCAAACCTGCAGATAAAGGGTCGGCAACTGTAATAATGCTTAAAGATAACTATAAACGTGAAGCACAACGACAACTTAGTAACCCAAAGCATTACCAGAAACTAAGCAAACCACTTTGGCAAAATAATTGCAGCAAATTTAATGAGATTCTTCCAAAATTGCTCGATAGCAAGAAGATCACCGAAAAGCAACATAAGTATCTCTTTGCTAAACTTGAGTCAAAATCACGGACTTTCTATCTTTTGCCAAAAATTCATAAACCCATAGATTCGTGGTTGGACCCAATGTCACCGCCCGGGCGACCTATAATCTCTGATTGTGGCTCAGAATCCTACAGAATCAGTGAATACATCGATTACCATCTACAGCCAATAGCAAATAGACACCCCAGCTTCTTGAAAAACACAGAAGACTTCTTATCACAGGTCTCTGAGACCTGGATACCTCTAAATTCATTCTTGGTCACGCTTGACATCGATGCTATGTATACAAACATTGACATCGAGAAGGGTATAAATTCTATCCGTAGAGCATTCGTGAACTACCCAGACACCAACAGGCCAGACAGAGAAGTAATAGCTCTATTAGAGCTGAGTCTGAAAGGCAATGATTTTGAATTCGATGGCGAAATTTACCAACAAATTTGCGGCTGCGCGATGGGCAAGCGCTTTAGCCCATGTTTTGCCAATATTTACGTAGCAGAGTGGGAGGAGGAAGCGTTAGAAAAGTGTCCAAAACATCCCCTCATTTATCGCAGGTACCTTGATGACATTTTCATGATTTGGCAACACACAAAGGCAGAGTTTGATGAATTTTTCGAAATTCTGAACAATCACGATCCGAATATCAAATTAAAAGCAACCATTGACGAGATGTCCGTAGATTTCCTGGATGTAACTGTATATAAAGGTCTAAAGTATGAAACAACTGGCTACTTAGACTACAAAGTGTATTTCAAACCAACCGATTCGCATCAGCTATTGCACAAAAAATCTTTCCATCCACCACATACTTTTAAAGGAATAGTTAAATCACAAATAATCCGTTTTCACAGGAATTCGAGTGATAGGAAAAACTTTGAAGAAGCGTGCTCTACCCTATTCAAAGCCCTCAAACCACGAGGTTACTCCTCACGATTCTTGCGCAAAATCAAATCTGAAACATTAGACGGCTTGGAAACCATTCCAGATAATGCCTCAAATCGTCGGCCTACCAAAATTTCTCACAATCGTCCTATTATAGGTGTAGGCGAATCTCGCAAATGCGGAAAGAAAAGGTGCAAGTTAGATGAATTTCTCCCAAACCGGAATACTTTCACGAGCTTTCAGAACAAAAGCAAGTTCCAACCTCAGTCTAATCTAGATTGTGACTCTGAAAATGTTATTTATCTAATTTCATGCAAATTGTGCCAAAAACAGTATGTCGGCGAAACCAAATGTCCATTAAGATGGCGGGCAACTCGACACCTCTCAGATATTAGGCTAGAGGAAGACACACATGTTTCCGAACATTTTAATCTTCCTGACCATTTAGTCCTTCGTGACTTTGAAATTATGCCGATTGAACAGCCACCCCTTTCAGATACGGCAGAAGAAACTGATAAACAAAGAAAACTTCGAGAATCGTTTTGGATTAAAGAACTCGAAACACAGTGGCCAAGGGGAATAAACTCGGACCCAGGCTTATCTGATCAACGTGACAAAATTCCATTCATTCTGACCTATAATCGGAAAAACGTTGAAATTTCCAAAATTTTGAAAGATGAGTATCAAAACCTACAGGAAAAACTGAAACAACCCTTTAACAAGCGTCCAGTAATTGCGTTCAAGAAAAATCCGAATCTACGTGACATCTTGGTAAAAGCAAAACTCAAATAGCTATCCATAATATCCATCTCAATCATTCAACATTAACCCTTGCATGATGGTCAGCCAAAAACGGTCTATTTAGTGATCTTGGGCAATGTCCATTTTCCGGCGGGGATTGGAGTATTTTTGAAAATTTACCACTGTAATGACTGGCTCGGGAACCGAGACAGTCGTTCCAGTGGTATATTCTCTGGAATGACCTTGTCTGTGCCTACAAATGTACATTAAATAAGTAAGCGCATATTTGGATTTTACTGAACAAATTTAACCAGTAAAGGGTTAACATTAATGCCATTTGGCTTTCCTCAAACAAAATGACAAATCTCAGGCAGTAAGATAAACCAAAATATCTGAAATTTTTGAATTTTTTCAATTATTGAAGATTCTGAGCCAGTGCGTTGACAATATTGACTACTACTACTACTACTACTACTACTACTACTACTACTACTACTACTACTACTACTACTACTACTACTACTACTACTACTACTACTACTACTACTACTACTACCACCACCACCACCACCACCACCACCACCACCACCACCACTACTACTACTACTACTACTACTACTACTACTACTACTACTACCACCACTACTACTACTACAACTACTACTACTACTACTACTACTACTACTACTACTACTACTACTACACTACTACTACGACTACTACTACTACTACTACTACTACTACTACTACTACTACTACTACTAATAATAATAATAATAATAGTAGTAGTAGTAGTAGTAGTAGTAGTAGTAGTAGTAGTAGTAGTCGTGGTAGTAGTAGTAGTAGTAGTAGTAGTAGTAGTAGTAGTAGTAGTAGTAGTAGTAGTAGTAGTAGTAGTAGTCGAAGTGAACGCACGCGTTTATTTAGCTCTGCAATTGCTGCCCGAATTTGCTAGTTTCTAGCGCGATTTTGTAGATACATTTTATACATATATTTCCTATTAGTATTTCCTTTCAAACTTTATATTTAATTTGTAAATTCTTGTCTTGGTTGGAGCGCATTTTGTGTCTCTATTTTCTAAAGGCATTCCTCTTAGCTGGCGGTTTTCGCCATTTAATAGGGCTCCTCTTACTGTGGTCAATGCAATACATTTCTCCCCGCGATGGTCTGCTATATCTATAGATCGTAGGCTAGCGCATTGTATTTGGCAAGATCGCTTGAGTGAGTGGATTTAATTCCTTTGTCATTTGTAAGCACACGCCTAGTTCTTTAACTATATAAATCCTTATAGTCAGTTGGCTGTCCCCGGTCAACTCGAACAGACTAACAAATATATGACTTGACTATTTAATCATATATTTGTTAGCATACTTTAATCGGCTAGGTGTTAGTGAACCACTTAGAAAGTGGTTCAAACTAACAAATATACGACTGTACTCTCTATTCGTATATTTGTTGGTAGACGTCAGGGTTTCAAAAGGGGACACTATTTATTTAGTGTTTAGCTCTTTCCCCGACGTCTTGGTGTTATATATTTGTATTATATATTGTAGTAGTATGGGGTTCCTCTTTTTATAAAACACCATGGCAACCTCATATAAGCGTACCCTGAGTCTTAAAATCACGACAAAGGCTTGGGGTATTTCGGCAATTGAGGTGTATCATGGGTTGAAGGATGTAGTTGGGGCAGGGCCACGGGTCCTTCAAGGTCTCGTTAATGTTTCCAAATCTGTATGGAATGTCACCGTAGTTAATGAAAGTGTGAAGGAAAAGTTGCTCGACGAGGTCCTTGTCGTGAAGGTTGAGGTGTGTAATGTGGAGGAAATAGATTCTGATCGTCTATTAGTCAAGATGAAGGTTCCATTAGAGATCCCAGATGAATGGGTTATTACTGAATTGATCAAGTATGGCAAAGTGGACAAAGTAGAACACGAGACCTATCCATTTGATCGAACCTTAGAAAATGGCATCAGAAGAATTTGGTTTGAAAAGGTAGAACAACCTCTCCCAAGCAAGGTCACCATAGATGGTCGATTTATCTTGCCATTATGGTACAGGGGGCAAATCAAAGAGTGTAGAATCTGCTTAAGCACAGAACATCTTGCAACAGATTGCCCTAACAAAAACAAATGTCTAGTTTGTGGATCATCTGATCATTTTAAGTGGCGATGCCCACAGAACAAATATGTCAAAAAGGGTGCTGATAAAAGTGCAGAGCAAGTTGTCTCTAAAGAGAATGTCATAGAACCGGTAGCTGCTGAGATTGTAGCGGAAATTCATACTAATGGGAAGCACGCTGCTAGGGAAAATGTCATCGAACCAGTAGTTGCTGAGATTGTAGCTGAAGTCCATGTTAATGAGAAGCATGGGGAAAAAACTAAGAATCCAATTGCTGTAGTTGCAGGCGATGAAATAGAGGTTCTAGATGAGGGGCTAAGTCTTGCTCCAGTAACAAGTCAATCCAAGTTTGATGACAGAGAGGCTAATTCCACACAAGTTGAAGATGAGGATCAATACCCTCTGGAAGAGAGTTTTAATTTAGGACAAGTAAAATTCAGGTCGCAAGATACTGAAACTAACTTTGAATTTCCACTGAGTACACTCAATCTAGACGATTTAAATAATATAGAGAAAGTAATTGGTGTCTCGGATCGATTGAGTGGAACAAAGCGACAGAAAGATGGAGAGAGTTCTGAATCAGAAATAGAGGAAAGTGATATAGAAGACGATAATATGTCAGTCGCTGAATCTGATATATCCATTCAAACACAGAGTTCTAAATCACCTGATGAAATGGTCATGTACAGGTCAGAGGCAGGAGAGGTGTTAGTTCCATATGTGACGGCAAATGGTGTTAAATATAGGCATCTGCGTCATGATTCAGATATATTAAAATATAAGCATTTGGAAAAAGTTGAGCTAAGTAATGCAGCGTTTGTGAGTAAAATAGGTAAATGGTCTAAGAGAGGGTCGAAAAAAACAAAATCTAGTTAGCTTAATAATGGCGGTTTTACACAGCATTTTATTAACTTTTATGCTAATTTGCACACTCAATTGTAGAGGCTTCAATAGTGACATAAAGCAACGTCACTTACTAGAGACTCTGAAAAATGAGCAGATTGACATTGCTTTGATACAGGAAACAAAAATTCAGAAGTCAGAATTATACGATAATTTAGAAAAGATTTCTGGATCCAGAATATTTTATTCGTTATCTCAAGATAATAGTGCAGGCGTAGCAATTGTTATACTTCCTCGTTGTTCAGCCTATGTAAATATAATCTCTTCAGTATCAGGTGCAAATGGTCGCTGGGTGAGAGTCACGCTAGATATACAACAAACACGTATTACGTTGCTGTGTATATATGCACCTACATCTCATCAACTACGTCGTAATTTTTTTAAGGAGATGTCTAAAACAGCACTAGATAACATCACTGAAAACTTAGTAATGGGTGGTGACTTTAATTGTGTCTTAGACAAAGAAAATGACAGGAATGCAACTTCAACTTATACTGATACATCACATAGACTCTTAAAAGAAATATGTGATAATGAAAATTTAGTGGACACCTATAGAATATCAAAACCTCATGGTAAAGATCTTACATGGTTTTCGGTAGATGGTAAAGTTGGTTCAAGGATCGACAGAATTTATGTGAATAGTTTGTTAACAGGGTACTGGAGAGATGTTAATATTAAGCCAGTTGCATTCTCTGATCATAACATGGTTTGTGTAACCTTTGCCAATGCTGACTGGGTAACAAAAGGGGTCGGGTTTTGGAAATTAAACACAACACTGTTGGGAGAAGTATTTTATAAGAATAATATCGAGAGTTGTTGGCAACATTGGATTAATAGGAAAGCATCATATAAGAGCACATTGCAATGGTGGGAGGATGTTAAACTGGATTTAAAGTATGTTTCCCGAAAGTATGCTATTAGAAAAGCACAGGAAATACGCAAACGCAAGAAAATACTTCATCGATCACTGATGAAAATTAATGCTAAAGTAAATAATGGTGAAGAGAATTATTATGAATTACTGGTTAAAATTAAAAGTAAAATAAGAGATATAGAACACTATGAGTTTGAGGGTGCAAAAATTAGAGCAAGAGCCCAGATGCACGCAGAAGGGGAAAAGCCAACCCGATATTTTTGCGCATTAGAAAAAGCACGGGCAATAGATAAGGTGATGTGCTCATTAAACATGCCGGATGGTTCAACCGTCTTTACCAACAATGAAATGAGTACTATTGTATGCAATTACTATGAGTCATTGTACAAGTCAGAGGGAATTGATGAAGATGCAAAATTGGATTTGTTAGCAAATATAGACAAAAAGGTGTCAGACACAGGCAGTGAATTTTGTGATCAACCCTTAACACTAGAAGATTTAACTAAATCCCTTAAAGGTATGAAACTAGAAAAATCACCGGGGTGTGATGGCCTTCCAGTTGAATTTTACCAAACGTTTTGGCACCTTGTAGGTCCAATAATGGAAGAATTAGGCACTGAAATTTTTTAGAAAGGCCATTTACCACCAACTATGGCTAGGGCATACGTAAGGCTAATATATAAAGGAAATGACAGACGTCTAATTCAGAACTACAGACCAATTTCTCTACTATGTGTAGACTACAAAATAATATCCAGAGCACTAACATTGAAACTAGGTAGTGTTTTAGGAGAAATCATTGGAACAGAGCAGACATGTGCTGTACCCAGGAGGACAATTCTAACCAATACCATGGTAATAAGAGACCTTATACAATTGGTTGATAAGGATAGCATCCCTTCAGCTGTGATTGCCTTGGACAATGAAAAGGCATTTGACCGTGTGGAATGGGATTTTCTTTTTAATTCTTTGCAATCGTTTGGGTTAGGCTCAAACTTTATTAAATGGGTAAAGATTTTATATACGGATATCAAGAGTAGCTATTTAGTGAACAATCAATTATCCAGAGAAATTGTCTTAGAACGTGGGGTTAGACAGGGGTGTTCCCTATCGCCATTATTATTTGTTATTGTGATGGAATCACTTGGCATAGCATTGAGGCAAAATAATAACTTTCAAGGCATATGTATTCGTGGCATAGAAAGACCACTTAAGCTGTCACAATATGCTGATGACACAACTGTGTTTACCAGTTCAAACAATGATTTTGCAATTTTAAACCACGTACTAGAAAAGTTCCAAAATGCATCTGGTTTGAAAATCAATAAAGGAAAATCCAAAGGATTATTTCTGGGGCCAGGGAAAGAGCGGAATGACCAGCCACTAGAAATCAATTGGTCTAATGATACCATTAAGATTTTAGGCATCTATTTTGGCAGGAAACCGAATACAATACAAAATTGGAATGAACGAGTATCTAAGCTTAAGAGAATATTAGCAAATTGGAAGCGTCGTCGTCTTTCAATCTTTGGTAGAGTGTTTGTTGTCAACAACTTGGCATTATCTGGGCTATGGTATACAGCATCGGTTGTACACATGCCAAAACATGTAGAAAAGGAGGTTAATGAGTTGATATTGTCATTCATATGGGAAGAAAAGAATCATTTAGTTTCCCATCGTGTTCTCAATAATGCTAAGTTAGAAGGAGGACTTGATTTAATTGATATTAAAGTGAAATGTGTTTCTTTAAGGTTAAAATTTTTGGATGATCTTATTACATCAGATGAGACGTGGGCATGTGTTTCACGAGCTCTCATGGAGAGAATTGTAGAACCATTTCTGGCGGAGCATGTGTTTACCTCAAAGAAGCCACCTCCGAATAGCCAAATGATACCAGATGTGTTTAAAGATCAAGTTAAGGGGTTAGAAATATTTGACAGATACATACCTCCACCTACGTGCTGGAAGGAAGTACTAGAACAGCAATTGTGGGGCAATAGTAATATATGTTATAACAATGCAGTACTTTATCTACCGTTCTTTGCAAAATATGGCATTCAACATTTATCAGATATGATACACCCTCAAACACGTAGATGGATTTCAATGCAAGACGTAGCTAGAAAAACACATATGAGGCATATAGATGTCCAGCGGTTGCTAAATAAAATAAAACATGCTGTACCAATTGAATGGTTTCGTCTGCCAAATGTAAATAATAATAGTTTGACTCCACAACCCGCATTAGTTCTTGATGATGAGATGTTAAAATACAAGATGAGATCCAAGGAATGGTACCATATTATGAGACGAAAACAAGTAACACCTCCCATAGCAATTAGGAGATGGGATGACTCAAGCTATAAACCATCCAGTTGGAAAAATGTATGGAAAATCTTACATTCTCCATCCATGCCAAATATGGCTCGTGATTTATTGTGGCGATTACTACATCGACGTCTATGGGTGGGACACTTGACATACAAGTGCAATATTACGACTTCTGATAGGTGTTACTTATGTCAAACAGACGAGGAAACAATCGAGCATTTATTTGTGGAATGTCCAATATCGTCACAATTTTGGGACTATATCAGCCAAATCTTGGCAAAATTTGGAGCGAAGCCCATTGTTCTAGACACGCATGTAGTCTTATTTAGAGAATTTGGATCAAGCGGTGTAAATATCATAAAGTCTGAAAGGACTATTTTAATAACAATACTAACCATAGGTGTTTGGGCCATATGGAAACATCGGTGTGCACAGACGAAAAATCCATCTATGGGCAATCACAATAGAGCAATAAAGGCAATATTTCGTTCATTGCTGCTGAATCATATTCCTTGCGAATATTTTAGATTAAAGCAGCATGGTAAAGAAAAAGTATTCAAGGACATATGGTGCAAAACAAACATAGTTTCAATAGAGTTGGGAGCTGTAAAAATAAATGAGCCTGCACTAGCTTAAATCATTTGATTACTACAGCTGATTTATCTGTGTCTTTTAATTAATCTGTGTCATGTAATTCATTTTAGTCTGCACTTTGATATTGTTATGTTTAATAATTCATGTTAAGAAATAAACAGACTGGGGTAATTTAATAATCAATCGATAAAGTAATTTGCCATTGAATTATAAAATTGTCCCAGGTAATTTTAGGAATTTGCACAGAGTTTTATAGGGTTATTTGTTCCCGGGTAATTTACAAAACCTTACAACAAAGTAAATCAAAAATGGAAACAAGAGCGCCATCTATTTCCATCTATTTTTCTGTAATTTTCCTGCTGACTATATATGTTATGCTACCTGAATGCTACTACGCCCGCTGATCTTTAAGACTCAGCCCACTGGCATCAATGATTGATTTATTTGTCATTGATTGACGAGTCACTTTTCATTTGTTGAATAGTTGCACTCGCCACACGGGTCTACTACCACACATGGATTGAATGGTAATTTACAAAACCTTATAATAAAGTAAATTGAAAATGTAAACAAGAGGGCCATCAATTTTTCTGGAATTTTTCTGCCGACTATATGTATTATACTAGCCAAATGCTACTACGCCCGCTGATCTTTAGAGAATCAGCCCACTGGCGTCAATGATTGACTTATTTGTCATAGATTGACGAGGCACTTTTCATTTGTTGGATAGTTGCACTCGCCACACGGGTCTACTACTACACCTGGGTTGAATAGTAATGCCTTTGTTAAGTTTTGTTTTGCTATCGGAGCTTTATCAGCATATTGTTTTGTATCTATACTTTTTAAGCCATATGTATTTATAGATTGTATTAATGCTCATTATTTATCATTGTTTTGGTGTAATATTAATCAAGATTACTAGTTCACCAGGTTTTTTTCTGGGGGTTTGCAAGCCTTTTTAAAGGAGTTCCTCCGTGAAGTTTGTCCGACTGCGTCAGCGTCGGTTTTTCAAAAAAAAAAAAAAAAAAAAAGTAGTAGTAGTAGTAGTAGTCGAAGTGAACGCACGCGTTTATTTAGCTCTGCAATTGCTGCCCGAATTTGCTAGTTTCTAGCGCGATTTTGTAGATAAATTTTATACATATATTTTGTATTAGTATTTCCTTTCAAACTTTATGTTTAATTTGTAAATTCTTGTCTTGGTTGGAGCGCTGTTTTTGTGTCTCCATTTTCTAAAGGCATTCCTCTTAGCTGGCGGTTTCCGCCATTTAATAGGGCTCCTCTAACTGTGGTCAATGCAATACATTTCTCCCCGCGCCAGTCTGCTATTTCTATAGTTCGTAGGCTAGCGCAGTATATTTGGCAAGATCGCTTGAGTGAGTGGATTTAATTCCTTTGTCATTTGTAAGCACAAGCCTAGTTCTTTAACTATATAAATCCTTATAGTCAGTTGGCTGTCCACGGTCAACTCGAACAGACTAACAAATATATGACTGTAATATGTTAGTATGCATTAGGAAACCACTTTAATCGGTTAGGTGTTAGTGAACCACTTAGAAAGTGGTTCAAACTAACAAATATACGACTGTACTCTCTATTCGTATATTTGTTGGTAGACGTCAGGGTTTCAAAAGGGGACACTATTTATTTAGTGTTTAGCTCTTTCCCCGACGTCTTGGTGTTATATATTTGTATTATATATTGTAGTAGTATGGGGTTCTGCTTTTTATAAAACACCATGGCAACCTCATATAAGCGTACCCTGAGTCTTAAAATCACGACAAAGGCTTGGGGTGTTTCGGCAATTGAGGTGTATCATGGGTTGAAGGATGTAGTTGGGGCAGGGCCACGGGTCCTTCAAGGTCTCGTTAATGTTTCCAAATCTGTATGGAATGTCACCGTAGTTAATGAAAGTGTGAAGGAAAAGTTGCTCGAAGAGGTCCTTGTCGTGAAGGGTGAGGTGTGTAATGTGGAGGAAATAGATTCTGATCGTCTATTAGTCAAGATGAAGGTTCCATTAGAGATCCCAGATGAACGGGTTATCACTGAATTGATCAAGTATGGCAAAGTGGACAAAGTAGAACACGAGACCTATCCATTTGATCGAACCTTAGAAAATGGCATTAGAAGAATTTGGTTTGAAAAGGTAGAACATCCTCTCCCAAGCAAGGTCACCATAGATGGTCGATTTATCTTGCCATTATGGTACAGGGGGCAAATCAAAGAGTGTAGAATCTGCTTAAGCACAGAACATCTTGCAACAGATTGTCCTAACAAAAACAAATGTCTAGTTTGTGGATCATCTGATCATTTTAAGTGGCGATGCCCGCAGAACAAATATGTCAAAAAGGGTGCTGATAAAAGTGCAGAGCAAGTTGTCTCTAAAGAGAATGTCATAGAACCGGTAGCTGCTGAGATTGTAGCTGAAATCCATACTAATGGGAAGCACGTTGCTAAGGAAAATATCATCGAACCAGTTGTTGCTGAGATTGTAGCTGAAGTCCATGTTAATGAGAAGCATGGGGAAAAAACTAAGAATCCAATCGCTGTAGTTGCAGGCGATGAAATAGAGGTTCTAGATGAGGGGCTAAGTCTTACTCCAGTAACAAGTCAATCCAAGTTTGATGTCAGAGAGGCTAATTCCACACAAGTTGAAGATGATGATCAATACCCTCTGGAAGAGAGTTTTAATTTAGGACAAGTAAAATTCAGGTCGCAAGATACTGAAACTAACTTTGATTTTCCACTGAGTACACTCAATCTAGACGATGTAAATAATATAGAGAAAGTAATTGGTGTCTCGGATAGATTGAGTGGAACAAAGCGACAGAAAGATGGAGAGAGTTCTGAATCAGAAATAGAGGAAAGTGATATAGAAGACGATAATATGTCAGTCGCTGAATCTGATATATCCATACAAACACAGAGTTCTAAATCACCTGATGAAATGGTCATGTACAGGTCAGAGGCAGGAGAGGTATTAGTTCCATATGTGACGGCAAATGGTGTTAAATATAGGCATCTGCGTCATGATTCAGATATATTAAAATATAAGCATTTGGAAAAAGTTGAGCTAAGTAATGCAGCGTTTGTGAGTAAAATAGGTAAATGGTCTAAGAGAGGGTCGAAAAAAACAAAATCTAGTTAGTTTAATAATGGCGGTTTTACACAGCATTTTATTAACTTTTATGCTAATTTGCACACTCAATTGTAGAGGCTTAAATAGTGACATAAAGCAACGTCTTTTACTAGAGACTCTGAAAAATGAGCAGATTGACATTGCTTTGATACAGGAAACAAAAATTCAGAAGTCAGAATCATACGATAATTTAGAAAAGATTTCTGGATCCAGAATATTTTATTCGTTATCTCAAGATAATAGTGCAGGCGTAGCAATTGTTATACTCCCTCGTTGTTCAGCCTATGTAAATATAATCTCTTCAGTGTCAGGTGCAAATTGTCGCTGGGTGAGAGTCACGCTAGATATACAACAAACACGTGTCACGTTGCTGTGTATATATGCACCTGCATCTCATCAACTACGTCGTAATTTATTTAAGGAGATGTCTAAAACAGCACTAGATAACATCAATGAAAACTTAGTAATGGGTGGTGACTTTAATTGTGTCATAGACAAAGAAAATGACAGGAATTCAACTTCAACTTATACTGATACATCACATAGACTCTTAAAAGAAATATGTGATAATGAAAATTTAGTTGACACCTATAGAATATCAAAACCTCATGGTAAAGATCTTACATGTTTTTCGGTAGATGGTAAAGTTGGTTCAAGGATCGACAGAATTTATGTGAATAGTTTGTTAACAGGGTACTGGAGAGATGTTAATATTAAGCCAGTTGCATTCTCCGATCATAACATGGTTTGTGTAACCTTTGCCAATGCTGACTGGGTAACAAAAGGGGTCGGGTTTTGGAAATTAAACACAACACTGTTGGGAGAAGAATTTTATAAGAATAATATAGAGAGTTGTTGGCAACATTGGATTAATAGGAAAGCATCATATAAGAGCACATTGCAATGGTGGGAGGATGTAAAACTGGATTTAAAGTATGTTTCCCGAAAGTATGCTATTAGAAAAGCACAGGAAATACGCAAACGCAAGAAAACACTTCATCGATCACTGATGAAAATTAATGCTAAAGTAAATAATGGTGAAGATAATTATTATGAATTACTGGTTAAAATTAAAAGTAAAATAAGAGATATAGAACAATATGAGTTTGAGGGTGCACAAATTAGAGCAAGAGCCCAGATGCACGCAGAAGGGGAAAAGCCAACCCGATATTTTTGCACATTAGAAAAAGCACGGGCAATAGATAAGGTATGTGCTCATTAAACATGCCGGATGGTTCAACCGTCTTTACCAACAATGAAATGAGTACTATTGTATGCAATTATTATGAGTCATTGTACAAGTCAGAGGGAATTGATGAAGATGCAAAATTGGATTTGTTAGCAAATATAGACAAAAAGGTGTCAGACACAGGCAGTGAATTTTGTGATCAACCCTTAACACTAGAAGATTTAACTAAATCCCTTAAAGGTATGAAACTAGAAAAATCACCGGGGTGTGATGGCCTTCCAGTTGAATTTTACCAAACGTTTTGGCACCTTGTAGGTCCAATAATGGAAGAATTAGGCACTGAAATTTTTTAGAAAGGCCATTTACCACCAACTATGGCTAGGGCATACGTAAGCCTAATATATAAAGGAAATGACAGACGTCTAATTCAGAACTACAGACCAATTTCTCTACTATGTGTAGATTACAAAATAATATCCAGAGCACTAACATTGAGACTAGGTAGTGTTTTAGGAGAAATCATTGGAACAGAGCAGACATGTGCTGTAGCCAGGAGGACAATTCTAACCAATACCATGGTAATAAGAGACCTTATACAATTGGTTGAGAAGGATAGCATCCCTTCAGCTGTGATTGCCTTGGACAATGAAAAGGCATTTGACCGTGTGGAATGGGATTTTCTTTTTAATTCTTTGCAATCGTTTGGGTTAGGCTCAAACTTTATTAAATGGGTTAAGATTTTATATACGGATATCAAGAGTAGCTATTTAGTGAACAATCAATTGTCCATAGAAATTGTCCTAGAACGTGGGGTTAGACAGGGGTGTTCCCTATCGCCATTATTATTTGTTATTGTGATGGAATCACTTGGCATAGCATTGAGGCAAAATAATAACTTTCAAGGCATATGTATTCGTGGCATAGAAAGACCACTTAAGCTGTCACAATATGCTGATGACACAACTGTGTTTACCAGTTCAAACAATGATTTTGCAATTTTAAACCACGTACTAGAAAAGTTCCAAAATGCATCTGGTTTGAAAATCAATAAAGGAAAATCCAAAGGATTATTTTTGGGGCCATGGAAAGAGCGGAATGACCAGCCACTTGAAATCAATTGGTCTAATGATACCATTAAGATTCTAGGCATCTATTTTGGCAGGAAACCGAATACAATTCAAAATTGGAATGAACGAGTATCTAAGCTTAAGAGAATATTAGCAAATTGGAAGCGTCGTCGTCTTTCAATCTTTGGTAGAGTGTTTGTTGTCAACAACTTGGCATTATCTGGGCTATGGTATACAGCATCTGTAGTACACATGCCAAAACATGTAGAAAGGGAGGTTAATGAGTTGATATTGTCATTCATATGGGAAGAAAAGAATCATTTAGTTTCCCATCGTGTTCTCAATAATGCTAAGTTAGAAGGAGGACTTGATTTAATTGATATTAAAGTGAAATGTGTTTCTTTAAGGTTAAAATTTTTGGATGATCTTATTACATCAGATGAGACGTGGGCATGTGTTTCACGAGCTCTCATGGAGAGAATTGTAGAACCATTTCTGGCGGAGCATGTGTTTACCTCAAAGAAGCCACCTCCGAATAGCCAAATGATACCAGATGTGTTTAAAGATCAAGTTAAGGGGTTAGAAATATTTGACAGATACATACCTCCACCTACGTGCTGGAAGGAAGTACTAGAACAGCAATTGTGGGGCAATAGTAATATATGTTATAACAATGCAGTACTTTATCTACCGTCCTTTGCAAAATATGGCATTCAACATTTATCTGATATGATACACCCTCAAACACGTAGATGGATTTCAATGCAAGAAGTAGCTAGAAAAACACATATGAGGCATATAGATGTCCAGCGATTGCTAAATAAAATAAAACATGCTGTACCAATTGAATGGTTTCGTCTGCCAAATGTAAATAATAATAGTTTGACTCCACAACCCGCATTAGTTCTTGATGATGAGATGTTAAAATACAAGATGAGATCCAAGGAATGGTACCATATTATGAGACGAAAACAAGTTACACCTCCCATAGCAATTAGGAGATGGGATGACTCAAGCTATAAACCATCCAGTTGGAAAAATGTATGGAAAATCTTACATTCTCCATACATACCAAATATGGCTCGTGATTTATTGTGGCGATTACTACATCGACGGCTATGGGTGGGACACTTGACATACAAGTGCAATATTACGACTTCTGATAGGTGTTACTTATGTCAAACAGACGAGGAAACAATCGAGCATTTATTTGCGGAATGTCCAATATCGTCACAATTTTGGGACTATATCAGCCAAATCTTGGCAAAATTTGGAGCGAAGACCATTGTTTTAGACACGCATGTAGTCTTATTTAGAGAATTTGGATCAAGCGGTGTAAATATGATAAAGTCTGAAAGGACTATTTTAATAACGATACTAACCATAGGTGTTTGGGCCATTTGGAAACATCGGTGTGCACAGACGAAAAATCCATCTATGGGCAATCACAATAGAGCGATAAAGGCAATATTTCGTTCATTGCTGCTGAATCATATTCCTTGCGAATATTTTAGATTAAAGCAGAATGGTAAAGAAAAAGTATTCAAGGACATATGGTGCAAAACAAACATAGTTTCAGTAGAGTTGGGAGCTGTAAAAATAAATGAGCCTGCACTAGCTTAAATCATTTAATTACAACAGCGGATTTATCTGTGTCTTTTAATTAATCTGTGTCATGTAATTCATTTTAGTCTGCACTTTGATATTGTTATGTTTAATAATTCATGTTAACAAATAAACAGACTGGGGTAATTTACTAATCAATCGATAAAGTAAGTTGCCAGTGAATTATAAAATTGTCCCAGGTAATTTTAGGAATTTGCACAGAGTTTTATAGTGTTATTTGTTCCCGGGTAATTTACAAAACCTTACAACAAAGTAAATCAAAAATGGAAACAAGAGCGCCATCTATTTCCATCTATTTTTCTGTAATCTTCCTACTGACTATATATGTTATGCTACCCAAATGCTACTACGCCCGCTGATCTTTAAAGACTCAGCCCACTGGCGTCAATGATTGACTTATTTGTCATCGATTGACGAGTCACTTTTCATTTGTTGAATAGTTGCACTCGCCACATGGGCCTACTACCACACATGGATTGAATGGTAAGTTACAAAACCTTACAATAAAGTAAATTGAAAATGTAAACAAGAGCGCCATCAATTTTTCTGGAATTTTTCTGCCGACTATATGTATTATACTACCCAAATGCTACTACGCCCGCTGATCTTTAGAGAATCAGCCCACTGGCGTCAATGATTGACTTATTTGTCATAGATTGACGAGGCACTTTTCATTTGTTGGATAGTTGCACTCGCCACACGGGTCTACTACTACACCTGGGTTGAATAGTAATGCCTTTGTTAAGTTTTGTTTTGCTATCGGAGCTTTATCAGCCTATTGTTTTGTATCTATACTTTTTAAGCCATATGTATTTATAGATTGTATTAATGCTCATTAGTTATCATTGTTTTGGTGTAATATTAATCAAGATTACTAGTTCACCAGGTTTTTTTCTGGGGGTTTGCAAGCCTTTTTAAAGGAGTTCCTCCGTGAAGTTTGTCCGACTGCGTCAGCATCGGTTTTTCAAAAAAAAAAAGAAAAAAAAAAGTAGTAGTAGTAGTAGTAGTAGTAGTAGTAGTAGTAGTAGTAGTAGTAGTACTAGTAGTAGTAGTAGTAGTAGTAGTAGTAGTAGTAGTAGTAGTAGTAGTAGTAGTAGTAGTAGTAGTAGTAGTAGTATAATAATAATCATATTTGAAGCTCTCCCCCCCCCCCACTCACCCCGACCCTTCCCTTGAAAGACAATAGGTGGAATGTTATTGGTTGATAGTATTTTTGGATATGTTACGATATCGACTGCATGTTTTATTGTTCTTTTGCCTTATATATATATATATATATATATATATATATATATATATATATATATATATATATATATATATATCTGGTTTTATGTATGCTTATGTAAAGGGGTCTATGGTACAGAGGCTATGCCTCTAGTGAGCTCTCTGTATGCGCAATATATAATATAAATATCATTCAGCCAAATAAAGGCAAATTCAATTTAAAAAAAAAACCACCCAAGAAGTCATGACACGTTGATAACATCGGATACGCAGCCAATGATAGGCTCTGGAAGGAGTATTTTGTGGAAAGACCAGTGCAATATAGGGACGGTAAGTAGATGTCTTTTACTCTGAGTGTATGTCCAATATTCCATTATGTATCATATTCTGGAAATATGGTAAGACATGTCTTTAGATACCGCACACAACTTACTAGTCTCAATAGCAAGGCGGTTTCTTGATACATATACGTTACTGTTTGACCCAACATGATGGTTGTTCTTTACGGCAGTTTCTATTTTAAAAGACACTTGATCCCCATAGGTGGATCATATCCCCAACAGGCCTGACTGTGAGTGGATATCAAATTGTTTCTGATCGCGGGTTATGCAATTATCTAACGCATCAAGCAACAAAATGAACATGGCCTCAAACCATCGTCAGACCCACCCCGCTACAACGCAATTATTTGCTTACCCTAAGGGGTTTGTGTGCAGCAGCAGCAGCAGCAGCAATCTAAGTTAATAATGTACAATCATATTATTTTTCAGCATGGGAAATTCCTAAATCTGTTATGTCAATCAAGCACACATTTACCGTCCAACAGACTAAACAAAGACATTATTTGGCGAAAGTCTATGCGAGGAAACAACATTGTTTCTATTATATCAGAAAGCCTCTTCTAATATGGTATCAGAGTTTCAGATTTGACAAGTGCCTGTCAGCATTTCATAGCTTCATTTAGTAGTGGGGCGAATACACAAAGATCATATTTAATATGGATTCTTAACTCCATCATGCTAATGTTGATGTATTGTTCTGTGAGGGAGCAAGTTGACAGCATTGCCAATGAACGTTACGTAGGTCCAGTCGATACTGACTTGGGTGTTAATCCGAGTATTGATGAGAGGTGTCAGAAGTGCAGATGTAAATGTAATCCCATCGCCAGCTGACAACTCAAATAGCGAGATGAACGAGTTTGATGGAATCATGGTAGATGCGGCTGAAGTATGACATGTAGGTAACACTGAGCTCACAACCTAATTTTGATACACTAAGTCCCTTAAGCTTGCAATGCGTGCAACCAACCAGCCAATCAACCAACCAAACAAACAATCTACAGCCAAAGCAATCGACTAACTAACTAGCTGACTGACCGACCGAGTGATCGATGACTGACCGACCGTCCGACCGACCAACCGACTGACTGACTGACTGACTGACCGACTAACTAACTAACTAACTAACTAACTAACTAACTTACTACCTAACTAGCCAGCTAACTAACTAACCACCTAACTACCTAACTAACTAACTAAATAACTATCTACCTAACTAGCTAACCAATGGAGATGGTGATTTAAGCAGTAAAGTGTGCGGCTAGTCGTTATTGTTCTTTTCGTTGGAATGTGGTTTTAACCAATCAAAATGCTCCATTTCAAATCGCTATTGTTCTCAGAACAATGACGCACAGAAAACCACGTTTTCTAGATAACAATTGTGACTATATTCACACGTTTTTGAGAATCTGCAACTCTCTGGAATGTTCTAGTATTTTGAAGTTGTTAACCCTTAAAAGTTGTGTATTTTATGTTTTAATGTAGTGGCGGCGCTCCCCCTCCGTGGTTATCTAACATGGTAGATAATGTAAAAATAATAGAGTTTAAGAGGAGGAATGATAATAGTAGAA